>OVAY01003561.1:0-10613 GCA_900406395.1 Kernera saxatilis
CGAATTTGTGTTTTTTCGGGTTAGATCCGATAGGATCCGATAGAATTTAGAGTGGGTGGATAAAACCCAAATATAATATGTAATTTGTTGATTTTATTTAGGGTAACAAAGTAATATACTTAGTTTTCGAACTAAAAATAATTCAAAAAGAAATTNTTCAAAAAGAAATTTTGTTTTTAGCGTGTCCTTTTCAGATTTCCAAACAAGAGAAGAGGACATATCAGACGATTTCTCTCTATACATCCTTTTGAGTAAGAGCCTTCGTCTCGTATGTCCCTTTTGGACAAATGAAAATCTCTTATATCCCACATTAATCTTCATATCCCTTCTTCTTTAATGAAATATGTAATACCAAAAATACCCTTTCTAATTCACTCCCCAATTATTTAAAAAAAAAATTGAAAAAGAAAAAAAAGAAAAAAAAACCAACGAGCTCGTGCGTCGCCCGTCGCCCAAGCTCGAGTCCCGTCGCCCAAGCTCGAGTTCTTGTTTTCTCCGTCGTCGCCGTCGCCGGCGTTTCTTCGCCTCCCTCTAGCTGCATCGAGCTTCAAAATCCAGATTCGTTCTTCTTTACCTAAGCAACCTAAGAGTAGTTGATTTGGATCCAAATTTGGTTTTGATTTGCAAATTGAGAGATTGAATTGGATTTGATTATGCACATTGCATATTGGGTGTTTTGCCATAGATCCTGGGTCGATTATGACTTTAAATTGGTAACAAATGGCTTTCGGCGGTTGAATCGGAGTGAATTGTAGATTAGAACATGAAACCATCACATTTGAGTTCTTGCGATTGGAAAACTGGGTAAAACTAGTATTACTGAAAAATGTAGTATAACTAGTAAAATTGGTATTACTGATAAATGTAGTATAACAAGTAAAACTAGTATTACTGATAGAGTTTTTTTGTATTGTTTTGGCAGGATACAATGAACAACAACGTCAACATACATTTTAAATGCCAAAGCCGCATGTATAGTTTAATGTTGAAGACATCAGTGGAGGAGATAACCTTGTCGATTATAGAAGCTAGGATATACAAAAAGCTTGTGTTATATGAAAGTGAAGTTAAATTATAATTGAGTTACATTTCACTGGTGGGATATGAGGAACAGTTTACTATTTCTTATGATGAGGATCTGTGTGTTTATCTAACGTCAATTGATAAAGATAATTGTATATGTATTTTGTTTGGGGAGATCATCACTATATCGGAACTGTCTGAGCAACTGTCGAAAGCAGGTAAAAGTTTTGTTTGAAATAACATATATATGGTAAAATTGGTATTACTGAAGAAAGAACGTATATCCCGTCAAACTGGTATTACTGATTACAGTTGATAATTGAAAAAATTTGATTTTTTTTTTACAAAACCTAAACCAAAATTACTCAACAACCTTATTGACGTTGTAAACGTAAGAAATAAATATTACAACATGTATTAAGTAGAAATTTACGAAATTATATCATAATGGATTATTATGAAAGAATTTACACAACATATTCCTTATACTTTTAAGGTCATTTTGTAAATAATAACCAACTTATGATGAAAAAGTTACAAAAATCTAGCTTTACAACATATTAATGCATAAAACACTCAAAATTATATGTTAATCAACTAAAATCAACTGTAAAACTAAAAAAACAAATTTGAAAGGTATGTAATACTAATTAAAATTGAAAACACCCAAAGTAGAACTATTTGGAACTTTCGTACAACAATTATATTCTGTATAACTATGTGTAAATTTAGCGGCGCACATGTGAGTAAAAGACGGCGCACGTGAGTTTTTGGTGAGCTCCGTCTAAATTCGATTTTCTCTTAAAATTTTATGTAGGTCCCGCAAAAAATTTGAATTTTTCCTGATAGAAAAACACAATCAACATAGTTTTACCTAGTAATGTAAGATAGAAAAACACAATCAACATAGTTTTACGTAGTAATGCAAGTAATACAAATAAAACCAACATAGTTTTACCTAGTAATATGTTGTATTTTTTTTTTTTGAGATATTTTATAACCTATATTACAGTTTTAAATATTCATAATTATCAAATACAAAAAACATAGAATAAATCATAATATAATTATAGTATTTTTTTGTCAACAGTCTTAGTTATAGTTTAGTTTCATAATATAATTACAGTTTTTTCCAGTATTTATATACTCCACTTATTTTAATAAATAATTTCTCTCTCTTTTTATACAAATTTTAACTTGATTGCAAAAAATCTATACATATACAAAGACTTTATCAGTTTCATCTTTACTTTTCTCAGTAGACGAAGAGAGAAAACCATTTTATTTAAAGAACTACGAAAGAGCAGCTTCTTTGTCAACATCTAAGCCAAGTGCTTCGTCTTCCTCGTAACATGCTCGTTTGGTGGGTCTGGGGAAGCAACATCATCCTTGTTTGGTGGATCTGGGGAAGCAGCAGCATGCTCGTCTGATAGGTCTGCATGCGCCTGCAATCGAATACAGTTATACTCTAGTATGTTTCTTTTTTTTTTCGATGCATGTCGTTCGAAGAATGAGCATCCACATGCCCATAAGGTTATGGTTTTTGTTCTTTGGCATGTAGAAAATGTGTTTGAACTGCAGGATGCTCCTCAAACCATTTCCTCTCAACCCTAATGAGCGTATTTGACTAATTTTACTGATTAGTTATATCTAGTTATACCAGTATTACATATAAAATTCAACTAATTTTATATAGTTCTACTAGTATTACAAAATCACACTAGTTTTACCTATTTATACCAGTATTACTTAAAACCCAGAAATTCAAGTACGAACATAATTTCGAAATTCATAAATTATATCTCCATGAGTCGATGGGGTCGCTCACGGTTCGGCTGCTGCTTCCCTCGTGGGTACTCCCCTTGTCCTTATCTCCTTCTTCTTCACTCCGTCCGACTTCATCGCCAATCCGAACCGGAGATCGCTCCCTCTCTCCTTCTTCTTCTTCTACTTCTTCATTCGTTCGGACTTCCTCAACAAGTGTGACCGGATCCGAACCCCTTTCTCCATCTTGAGTATCTTCTACCTCTTTATTTCGAACAATAATTCGCTTCTTCCTTCCCCACTTTATCTTAGGCATCTTCGTGCACACAGGTTATCGTTTGAATACAAAAATCGAGAAAAAAAATCGAGTAGTTAGGGTCCAATTTGGAGTTCGAATTTGAGTAGTTATCTCTAGTTTCACGAAGAGAGAATGAAATAGGAATTAGAAAACGGTTTTGATTTGGATGGTTTTGATTTCAACTAATTAGGATTCAGCTCGAATTTGTGTTTGTTCGGGTTAGATCCGATAGGATCCGATTGAGTTTGGGGTGGATGGATAAAACTCAGGTATAAGGTGTAAGTTATTCATTTTAGTTAGGGTAACAAAATAATATATTTAGTTTTCGAACTAAAAATAATTCAAAAAGAAATTATGTTTTTAGCGTGTCCTTTTCAGATTTCCAAACAAGAGAATAGTACATATCAGAAGAAAACTCTTTTGAGTAAACTAATCAGAGTAAAACATAAAACAGTCGCAAGAAAATGTTAAAATGCTAAAGCCAAAAATCTCACCCACTTTCCCTCTCCACCTCCTCCTCCTCCGCCGTCTGTCCACCATCTCCGACGCCGGATTCTCTCTCAACCTCCCAAAGCTGGAACCTTCAAACGACGCCGAACTAATCTCCCAGATCCTCGTAACCAATCACAACCCTTTCCACTTCACCGAATCATCTCTGCAACTCAACGGAATCTCACTCTCTCCTCACCTCATAAACCAAACCCTCCTTCGTCTCCGTCACAACTCCAAAATCGCCCTCTCCTTCTTCCAGTATCTACGCTCCTTACCCTCTTCTCCTTCTTCCACAACAACAACTTCCTTCAATCTAATCATCGATATCCTCGGAAAAGTTCGTCAATTTGACGTCGTGAGGCAGCTAATCGTGGAGATGGAGCAGAAGGAAAGCGTTAAACCTTCTTCAGAAACGTTTCTCATCCTAGTCAAGCGTTTAATCGCTGCTGGGCTCACTCGTCAAGCCGTAAGAGCTTTCGACGATGCTCCTTGTTTCCTTGAGAATCGATTCGGTGTTGAAGAATTCGGGTTTCTTCTCGATACGCTTTGTAAATACGGATACACGAAAATGGCGGTCGGGGTTTTCAATGAGAGGAAAAGTGAGTTTGGGTGTAATGAGAAGACTTATACGATTTTGATTGCTGGTTGGTGTAAGTTACGAAGGATTGACATGGCGGAGAGGTTTTTAGCGGAGATGATTGAGTCTGGGATTGAACCGAACGTCGTCACGTATAACGTTTTGCTCAATGGGATTTGCAGGACGGCGAGTTTGCATCCTGAAGAGAGGTTTGAGAGGAATGTGAGAAATGCAGAGAAGGTGTTCGATGAAATGCGTCAGAGAGGGATTGAACCCGATGTCACGAGCTTCTCGATCGTGCTACATATGTATAGCCGAGCTCATAAATCTGAGTTGAGTTTGGATAAGTTGAAACTGATGAAGAAGAAAGGGATTAGTCCTACGATGGAAACGTATACTTCGGTTGTGAAATGTCTCTGTTCTTGTGGTAGATTAGAGGAAGCAGAAGAGTTGCTTGAGACAATGGTGGATAATGGGATAAGCCCTTCTTCTGCAACATACAATTGCTTTTTCAAAGAATACAAAGGAAGAAAAGATGCTAATGGAGCAATGAATCTGTATAGGAAAATGAAGAACGGGTTGTGCAAGCCGAATACGCAGACTTACAATGTTCTATTGGGAACGTTTATCAATATAGGGAAGATGGAGATTGTGAAAGAGATATGGGATGATCTGAAAGCAAGCGAGACGGGTCCGGATTTGGATTCGTATACTTCTTTGGTTCATGGGTTGTGTAGCAAGGAGAAATGGAAGGAAGCTTGTGGGTACTTTGTTGAGATGATAGAGAAAGGTTATTTGCCACAAAAGGTGACTTTTGAGACATTGTATAAAGGATTAATACAGTCTAATAAGTTGAAGACTTGGAGGAGGTTGAAGAAGAAACTCGACGAGGAATCTATTACCTTTGGCTCTGAGTTTCAGAGATACCCTTTTGAGCCATACAAGAGATGAGATCATACTTAGCCAAAATTAGCCATGGCAAAAATGTATTAATGCAAGGCATTGAGTCAAAATCTGATTTTTTAGTCTCTTGTCGATTTTTCTTTCATAAATTAACAATAATACCTACATAATTTGGGCAGTTGCAAGGTCAAAAGTTTTTGTATTACTAGTCTACAAAATAGATGACTTTCTTTGCAATTTCATTTATAAGGTTATATCCTAAAATTCAAATAGTTTTAAGCAAAGTAATATTTCTTTTATCGTCATGGTTGAATGTGGTTTGCATTCCACGCCAAGTGCCGAACTTAAAAATTAAAAGCACAAAACATCAAAACGTGTTTCAAAATATTTAATAGAGAATCCCAACTTGTTCTGACCTTAACTTAGATCGTTATCCATGGATTTTATGGTTCGTTTGGAATGCAACGACGTCGAATTTAAAGATGAAAAACACATGAAAACATGCATGTTCAAAATATTTTATAGAGAATCCCAACTTGTTCTGATCTTAACTATGAGATGCATTGTTATCCACGAATTTAATAGTTCATTTGGAAAGCAATGAATCAAGTGGTATTTGAGAATAAACGACTAGAACCACCTGATATCCTCACTCATGCCTTAAATGAATTTTTCGCATGGAAGGAAGTCTAATTAGTCACAGAGCAGCCTACGAAGTTAAGAGATCGACCATGTCCACAAGAAAGTGATGCATAGACTCTTAGGTGCCAGATAAATGGTTGACGGAAGTACTTAAACCGTACTTCTGGTTGTGGTTGGATCTGCTCATCGAGGGATATATGATAGTGCTTATGGGGCTAAATGTCAACGGGAGGGTTTGTTTCTCTTACATTCGGAGATAGAAACTTTACTATGGGCTATGAAGTATATCCTCACTCGCAGGATAGATTGTCAGGTGTTCAAAACAAATTATGCAAAGTTGGTTTCAATGGTACAATCTCCAAATGAGTAGCATGCATTCTTCAATCTGTTAGACGAAATTGGTTTAATCTGAGATAGCTTCCCTATTTTTTCTCTTTTTGTAGTTCCTCACTAATTAAATTGTATGGCTTTTAGGTTTTATTTCTAAAATCGCTCTTTGGATTCTTCCTTTGTAAATATGTTCCTCCAGATTGGGCAATTGTTCAAAGAGTAGATTTTAATTTAATATTTGTTCGATCAAAAACAGCATGTTTCAAAATCTTGGATAAAATACCAAAAGCAAGATGAAATAGTTTATCAATCATATATAAAAGCATTCAATTTAATATTTTTAAGCTTTCATTAATCTGAATTATATGTGTTTATAAACATTTTCAAAGTAAATTGGATACTGGAACCTATTAAAAAAACGATATATGTACATCATTATCAAAATTCAAGCATAGATTAATAATTGTACATGACATATTAAAAAATTAATAATTATTCACTAAAATAGAAATAACATTTTAGATAAATGTAAATTATTTTATTTTGATTATTGATTACTAATATTTTAGAAAAAAACACATTATTGAATTTTGAAAGTATGTTGATAGAAATGTAGAAGTTAGTTTTTTTTTTTTGGTTTTAATGTTAATTTTATTACCAAAATAGTGAAGAAATACATACTAAACTATTACATAATTTACCCATTAGCTCCTAGTGGAAAGAGATATTGGAACGAACTTACCAATTACAACAGATGCGAGAAACAACCAAAGTAGAATTCAAGAAAATAAGGAGAAGCAACCGAGTCCATTGTTGGAATTGAGAGAAGACGATCCCGCATTGTGCGGTCGATGGTATCTTTGATAGAGGTAGCAGTCGATGATACGAGTCTGAAAATTCTTGCATTACGTTCTCGCCAAATTGAATAAGCCACAACCTGGAGAAGTAGCTTAGCTTAGAAAGAGCACTTGGTTGGCGAGATATGAGAGGGATCCAGGAGTCAAATAAAATGAACAAATCCTAAAATAAATATTCTCCAAGACTCACTGGCACACGTTTCTTATTTAAATTCTTCAAATATCTTTTTGATATTAATCTCAACTTTTGATATTTATTTAAACTTCATATGCCAACCGACATATTCCTTGTTCCAACATGCGTTGCACTTTCATTCTCCTTCTTTTTAACTGAAGTTTATAACTCAAGCTCACCATAAACATTATGCTATTTAGCAAACAATCATGATATAAAGGCTCCCCCTTAATCATATACCTCCATGTTGATAGACTCTCCATGAATCTTTCAAAATATCTGCTTGCTTGAATGCTAAAACTCTGTTAACACAATGAGTAGAAGCTAGCGTGTGGTTGGTTTCCTTCTGTTATGTGACTCCCTCGTGAAGAATTCGAAGCCCCATGGTCGCGGTTGCTTGTCACGGCTTCCATCAAATGGTTGGACGACTCATCCATCCTTCGGAACTTTGCATTGATTATTGATGTCTCCCTTCATGTCCATCATTGCCACAGTCACCTTCTGCTCCTCAAGCCGATCCATAGTGCTAGCCATTGGCTCCACAGTTGTGTTATGAGCCAAGACTTGCTTCCCCCTTCGTTTGGATTTCTGAAAGTAATCGTGAATGAGTTTATGAGAAAAAAAAAAACTGAATGATAGAGTACTCTGATACAAAGTTGATGTGGTCCCTCTTTAGAACTCAGATACTTGTTACTCAAGAACAGTTTCATTAGGCAAATTCAAACTGCATTTTATTTTATTTTGGCTTTTTTAAAAATAGATGCAAATGGGATTTGTCATCCCTACAAAAATGGAAGTAAATTGGAAAAAAAGAGAGAAGATTATTGCAAAATAATTAAACAAGTTCAAAAGAAGAGTCTTTGTATTTTGGATTGAGTCCTCTCTTTCTTGTTGACTTCCTCCAGCCAACATTAACGTTTCTCAAGTCTTCTACCTCATCAAATTAACAGCTCTCATCTTCTTGCGGAGTGATCCCAAGCAACTTACAAAAATACGAGTATTGGATAGCTCTGATGATCTTCCCCTCCCCACGATGCCACCCTTCGCATTCTTGAGCATTGATCCTCCTCGTGGTGGCTCCAAACCCTAGACTTATTACCGGACGCACGTTCCTGTTCCAAAACCACATAGCAAACTTGAAGGCCACTTCTCGGCTACGAGCCACCATGTCTGGATCCTTCAACAGTGGGAGTCCGAGAGACTTTCCGGCCGCACCGTAGTATTCTTTCCATTTGGTTAGGAGCGGACCACGACCGTAATAGCTCTTTCCCGGTTGGCAAGGGTACTCTTTGCTCGCCGAGCAATACTTCCCTCTCACTGTATCTTGTTTGTCACAAAAGCCTTTTACATAATAACACATATACATGAATTAAAACACAGTTAGCTCAACTGATTAGAAAATACTTGTTTTGGTTATGCTAGTTTAAATAAAGTGCTACGCAAATAATTAAGGACATTTATAAAAAAAACCACATTTTGAAACAAAATTTCTAAAAATACCCAAACAAGTTTTTTTTTACAGAAAATACCACCATTAGTTTTAATAAACAGAAATACCATAAAATTAAACTAAACCTTAAACTCTCAAAACTAAACCCCAGACCCTCGAAACTAAACCCTAAAAACTAAATCTTAAACCCAAAAAATTAAATTCTAAACTTAAAAGAGTAGTATTTTATGGAATTTCTCTATAATTAATTGTTATTAAAAACAGATCTTTACATGTTTAAAATATAAAATTAAAATAAAATAAAAATGCAAGTAGAAATATAGTATAGTGAATTTACTATTAGATCCGAATATGAATCCATGCTTAGTTTCCGGTCCGATAAAATGTATGGTCCAAACTCAAATCTTATTTAACAAAACAATAACAATAAAACGTTGTGTGTTAAATAATGAACTTACTTTTAGATCCATGAGAGAACTGAGCCAAAATGGCGGCGATCTCTTGTTTAGCCACAAGTCCCTTGTAAGCTCCAAACGATTTGACGGCGGCGATGAAAGCCTCGCGAGTGTAGAACCCTTTCGCCGAGCAATTGCGTCCGACTTTGCTCGTGATGCTGTTGAACAATGCTGGCGTGACAATGCTCTCTATGGTAGCTCGTGGACCCGAGTTTAAGCCAACAGTGTCACTCGGTTTGGGTTTGGGGTGGAGCTTGCACGGACCGCTAAAGCACCAAAACCCGCAATGCGTGTCTGTTGTGCCGCAGTAGCCAAACCTGCTGCAGCATTCCCTAATGCCGGCACATCCTCCATCTGTCATGCAGTCCTGAGAGAATACAGTCTCGACCATGAGGGCTAAAGTGAAAAGGAAAAGGATAAGAACGTTCTGAGGAATAGCGTTTTGGGTCGCCATTTCTTTTCTTTTCTTTTTTGGTCTATGTTTGGAGTGTTTTCGACGAAGACTTGTGTGAAAGAAACGAGAGGGTTTATGGATGTATTTGTAGTGCAAAAACTTGGCCAATTTGAAATTTAGTTGGTCAACTAAATTGTTCTTTATGATTAATATATTCATTTTAAACACGTTTGGGAATTCTTTTTAAAATTACTTTCTTTTACAGTTTAATAATACAATTGGGATTTGCTTTTTTTTTTTTAATATTATTTAGTGGAGACCAGATTTAAAAGCTCACATGTGTACCCTTAGACTGTTGTAGAATTCATGAAGTTATTCTAGTTTCACAATATTATGAACTCAACGCTTAATAAGAATGACTCTCTTATTATTAAGGAAAATAACTCAAAACCTTAAGTTCACAAATCTAATAAGTTGTGCTATAACTTAGCACTTCCTTATATAGAAAAATATAACTCCAAAACCCAATAGAAAAATTAACTTTAGATAATTCCTAAAGAAAAAAGAAAACTCACAATTTAGATATGCATACTTAGATTCTCCTAAATATACTTAGCTTAATCTTCAAGCTATTTCAAGCTTATAACAACATTCTCCCCCTTAAGCTTGAAACCATCTTCTCTCACATCAGTTTCCTTGAACTTGGTTCTTCCAAGTGCTTTTGTCAATATATCTGCCTTCTGCTCATTTCCCGGAACATGCTCAACCTCCACTTGTTCATTCCCGACATACTCACGTATAAAGTGGTATCTTTTGTGTATATGCTTGCTTCGACCATGGAACACCGGATTTTTAGTTAGCACGATGGCTGATTTATTATCAATCCGAATAGTAACCTTCTCACATTCCTTCCCTGTTATCTCAGCAAGGAGCTCTTGAAGCCAAATGGCTTGTTTTGCCGCTTATGTAGCTGCCATGAATTTGGCCTCACAAGATGATAAGGCCACAGTCTCTTGCTTTTGTGTACACCAAGTGATTGGACAATCGGCGAAATAGAACATATGTCCTGTTATGCTTTTACCATCATCCTCATCAACATTGTGTGAACTGTCGCTATAACCCATGAGTCTTACACAATCTGATCGTGTAAACACAAGACCAAACGAAGATGTTCCTGGCAAATACCTCAAAACTTGTTTTAGAGCTGCTCCGTGGGATTCTTTTGGCTCTTGCATATATCTACTCAAAACTCC
>OVAY01003562.1:0-10610 GCA_900406395.1 Kernera saxatilis
AGACGCGAGTTTGAACCAGCGTGGGTTCAAAGTAAGTTCGCGAGTTTGTCTCTGAACGGATCATGACGAAACTTTGTGGGTAGCTTCAGGACATCTAGAGGCTTATCTTCACTGGAGCGATTTGAAAGTTATCGGTTAGTTTTCGTTTTGCGAGTCAATCTTTGAGACGGAGCGATTCTGTTTTTCCCAGTTTTTTTGGGTTAAGTGTTGTTTCGGTTGTTGGGTTGGCTGTAGGGCGTGAGTGAGAAGAGGGGCGAGCTGTGGTTGGCGTGTGAGTGAGTCGCAGTTGGGTTGCTGTTGTGGTTCTTGTCCAAAAATTGTTCCTTCTTTCAAGGTGAGTTGGGACCAAAGGTTGCTATTTAAGCTTGTGTGGAGGTTGGGTAGCTGGTTCTCATTTTGATTAAATTTGGAGAAATCTTGGTGAAGATTTCGGGTAGGTTTGACAAGTTGTAGAGGTTAGAGAACCTTGCTTGTGTGTTGTTTATGCTTGTTAGCATTGATTGATGTTTTTCGTGGCTTGATGATGATCCGATTTTTTTGGTCGGATTGAAGCAAATGTGACGGCCATCGGTTTGGTAATTTCTTGGCATTGTTAATTGTTCGTTGGTTGCCTTGTTTGGCTTATGGGTGACCTGTTGTTGGGAGGATCTCTCACTCAGCGTTTGGTTTACCAAATGTTGATGCATCACTTATGTCGATGCAGGTAAAGATAAGGCGTGATCGTGGAATCAAGGCGATGAGAAAGAGGATGATTAGGACTCGTCGTTGTTGTTGTGTTAATGTGATTGTCGAGTCGAAGTATTTTCATTTATTAAACTCGAAAACAGTTTGTTAAAGTATGTTTAATTATGGTTAACTGCTAAACCGATTTTATTTGATAATTTAAGTGATTTAGTTTGTTTTGTTTAATTGTTGAGTTTAATGTTTATTTGGGTATAATTAATATTTATGGGAATATTAATTATTATAATTTAAAAAAAAACGGGTACGGTCGTTTCACTAATGGTCGTCCATTCTGAGTTAATACTGCGCCTATCCCGTCTCCTGAGGCATCAGTTTGAATAACAAAGACGGTATTGAAATCTGGCTTAACAAGAGTCGGTGTTGTAGTCATAGTTGTCTTAAGGTTGGTGAAAGCTGTTTCCGCAGTGTTACTCCATTCAAACTTCCGCTTTTTCAATAGATTTGCCAATGGCTTAGCGATGATACCATAGTCTTTTACGAACTTCCGATAATAGCCGGTGAGGCCAAGAAATCCGCGCAACACAGTAATTGTAGTAAGTGCTGACCATTCAAGCATCGCTCTGCCTTTCTCTTGGTCGACACTTACACCTTGACCGGAGATTATATGCCTGAAATACTCCAGTTCTAATTTATCAAGTTCACACTTTTTAAGCTTAACAAACTAGCGCTGCTCCTGTAGAATTTTGAGAACAATTCGAACATGGTCCAAATGTTCCTCCCATGAGCGGTTGTACACTAGGATGTCGTCAAAGAAGACCAGGACGAATAAACAGAGATGGCAACGAAAAAACAGAATTCATTAGAAACTGAAATGTAGATGGAGCATTACACAGCCTGAAGGGCATTACCAGATACAAAATAATGCCCATTGTGGGTACAAAAAGCAGTCTTAGGGATGTCTGGTGGATGAACCCGTACCTGATGATAGCCAGCGGTTAAATCGAGCTTGGTGAAAAGAATGGCTCCATGTAATTCGTCAAGCATGTCTTTCACCGATGGAATTAGGAATCTTTCCTTTACTGAACTGAATTGAGAGCACGATAATCTGTACAGAACCTCCATGACCCGTCTTTCTTCTTGACCAGGAGCACAGACAATGAAAATGGGCTAGAACTTGGTCGAACAAACCCAAAATCAAGCATCTCATGTACTTGTCTTTCGATTTCTTCTTTCTGAAAATTTGCATACCGATAGGGCCTGACATTAACGGGATCCGAATCTTCTTTCAAAGTGATATGATGCTCAATATCGTGAGATAGTGGCAGTTGCGTCGGTGTTGCGAAGATAGCATCAAATTGTTGAAGAAGGAGATTCATCTCATCTGGAACTGGGGAAACGGCAGCGTTTTCCTGTTGAATAGTTAGAGCAAAACATGCTTGTCCTCTTCGTGCATCTTTAGAAATCTCATTCGGTTTGGCCTGTGTGATATGCTTATTTTTCAGCCCATAAATGATTTCTTTTGACCAGCCCATGTAAACTCCATCGAATGGGCCTTCCAATCGCATAAGGTGGAGCCCAATAACTCCAACCATTGTACGCCTAAGACAATATCGAGCCATTTGAGAGGAAGAACAAAAACCTCGATAACGAAAATTACACCTCCCACATCCATGGTGACTTTCCGGTAAGATCCACGACAGCGAAGGGGATGTCCAACAGCGACCTTTACATTGAACGGCGTTACCAACGTGAGTTTCAGATTCAACCGATTAGCCACTCTCTCACTTATAAAGTTGTGTGTAGAACCGCTATCAATCAACGCCACTAGTTGTTGCCGATTAACCACCGTGTTTACTCATATGTTCTTGCATTTCATGTACTTCAGATGGACTAAGAGGGGCAATATTATACTTACGGTCCTTGTGAGTAAATGAGTAATTGTTGGATCGGCTATTGTGGGTTGTAGCTCGATCAAATTGCAAGGGCCTTCCTAGCAGGCCTTCCTAGCAGGAGATGCCAAGCTTGTATTGGCACCACGTCACAAGTGACTTCATCCTGATACTTCCCCACACTAAAAGGTATGGTGACTTGTTTAGAAATCCTCAGCTCATAGTGTCATTGAGCCACCTTAGCTTGTATGGCCTCGGGTGCTTGGTCTTCTCAAGTCCTAACCTGTCTACCATGTAGTTGCTAGCCACGTTAGTACAAGAACCACCATCTATGATCAGATTACATACCTTGCTGTTGATGGTGCATCTAGTATGGAAGATGTTCTCTCGTTGAGCTTTCTCTTCGGTGTTTGGAAGCACACTCATGACTCGTCTGGTTACAAGTAGTTCACTAGTGTTTGGATACTCCACATCGTCTCCATGCTCTTCGAGTTCATCATCTTGCTCATCTTGAGACTCATAGTCTCCACTTGGTGTAAGAATCATGACTCGCTGGTTTGGGCATTCTCTAGCCCTATGTCCCCTGTATTGACACTTTAAACAAGTTATATCTCGTGTTCTTTGGCCATTAGGGAATTTACCTTGCTCTTGTCGTGTCATTTAGGAGGCTCGATATATTTGCCTTTGAACAGAGAGTCAATCTCCATGGATTTCCCTTTGTCTAAGGTCTTGGAGTTACTTGTTGCCCACGGTTGAGAGCTTTTGTTGCGGCTGTTGTATGAGGTCTTGCGTTTGATTTGTTGCTCCACTTGAACAGCTAGATGCAACAAATTCATGTAGCCCGGTGTATTGAGCTCGCTCCACCTTTCTTGCAATCCGTTCATGCAAGCCATCTATGAACTGAGCTATCAAAGCCTCTTCGGACTCCTCTAGCTCCAATGAGTTCATCAACTTCTCGAACTCTTCAAAACACCACAGAGATGATGGATGAGTCTCTGATACAGCTGACACTCGGTCTTAGGTGAATGACACACGCAAAGGACAGAGCAAGTTCTCAAGACAAGGGCGGCGCCGTGTTCAAGAGGAAGAAAGTGCGATATTTTATTAATCAAAAGGTGAAAAGATAAAAGGCTACAAGGGGACCTTATATAATGGTCC
Organism: Kernera saxatilis; assembly: GCA_900406395.1. Classification (NCBI taxonomy): domain Eukaryota; kingdom Viridiplantae; phylum Streptophyta; class Magnoliopsida; order Brassicales; family Brassicaceae; genus Kernera; species Kernera saxatilis. Next base: position 3,732 of record OVAY01003562.1, read on the forward strand.
TATCAGCTGCTGGCCTAATTTGGTTGACTCAAAGAAATGGAAAAAGACTCAAAAACGATACGAATAAACAAAAGGAAAAGTAAGAAAATGCAAACAACACAAAAAAGAAAATAATACAAAAAAGCTACAAAAACTAACTAAGCTACTTGCGACTTAATCTAAGGCTTAGACGTGATCCTTTTGTCGTCCTAAGCATTGTTGAAATGCTCTAGAGTACCTACAAAGATATTATAAATGGAAAATAATATCTCTTCAGCATAGAGTATGATGTCTCCCATGGCTTGGTTGAACCCTTCTCTAAGTCTCCTAGTCCTTGAACGTGTCATTGGGGCTTTCTTAACCTCGAGTTAAGTTGAAATGTTATGTGTCTGGTTCGATGTCCTCATCAAGTGCCAGAGAAAACTCACTCCAAACGAACCAAGAAGGACATATAGGAGAGGAGGACAAACCACCGCAACAGATTCAACAGATCTAGACATCGCAAGAGGAGGGAGATAAATCACGCAAGGACCAGAAAGGATGTCAGAAAAACGCCGAAGAAGATGCTGGAGATTGCCAAAAAATTTCGAGAGAGAAACGCCGATCAGAAGAGGGCACAGCTAAGAAGCAAACACCGATCGGAAACGGAGATCATCGGAGAAGAAATGCCGTGGGAGAACATCATTCCGTTGAAGGCTGGCGGCTCTTCGGCTCTTCGGCTCTTCGGCTCTTCGGCTCTTCGGCTCTTCGGCTCTTGTATTTTATGAATTGATTTTATATAAGGAAATGGTAGTGTAGATGTATATATTGAATCAAAAATAAAAATTTATGGTTAGAAAATCGATTATATAAGATTTGATTGATGAAAATAAATAAATATAGATATTTTAAAAGATTTTATAGATATAACTTTCAAATCTTCACTTTATAGAAGCAAAAATCAGAGATGTCATTTATTGTTTATTGAAAATTTCCTTTCACCAAACCCAATGCCATTATTATTGGGTAGAGAAATAGCAAGAATCCTAAAGATTTTCGTTCGACCAAAAAAAAAACTTTTACCAATATTAATCTTGTATAGTTTAACTTGTATGTATTAATACAAAAAAATATTAAAACAGTTTTCTAGAGAGGTCTTAAATTCAAAATAGTTCTATTGTTTATGTTTTATTTTTTGGTTAGATTTTGTATCAAGAATTATATTTACTAATCATTGAATCAATACTATAAAAACACAAGTGTGTCTCTCGAGCTTGACATATCAGATTTTTTGTATTACCATAAGTTAACACATCAATTAAAATAGGTAGCCAATAAAATTAAAAGAAATAATACAGATCTACTTATTTGCCAAATCATCAACAATAGAAATTAATCTGGTCTATCTCGATCGACGAAATTGGGTTTTCCGATTGTGCATCTTGAGAATCGTCAAAATTGAGTTTTTCGAAGTGTCCATCTTGAGAATCGTTGAATCTCACTTTCGATTTTAAATCCTTCTATTCTCCTCTTCGTTTAAAAACAGACCGGAAAATACGAGGAATTGAGCTAATTTCAGTTCGAAGACAAATCGGAGAAACAAAATTTTGTGACATTCATACGACAAGACGGAGTAAGGGACAAGGGAAGACCGAAAATATTTATGGCCGACGAAATAAATACGAAGCCCTTTACTCTATTCTCCTCTATCTCAGAGTAAAGAAACAAACTTTCAAATTTCAAAGCTCTCTTCTTTTTTTCGTTTGATTGACAGATTTAGATAACCAACATCAAAAATTTGTTTCTGTTATATGCATATTGAACTTTACCGCGGGGATGATGAGAACGGGAAGAAAAAGATGGTTTTGAGAAATGTGTGGCTGCCTAAAAACTAAAGAGGAAGAGCATAGCTTTATAAATTGGGAAGAAGCCAAGACACTTTTTTGATGCAAAATGTTGTGACGCTGAATAAAAACTTTCCGAGTTGCAGGCTTGCAGCAACATAGACCTTGATGGACGGTGTTGATGACAACGGTAATGTGATTCCTGCTTTTATTGGTTTCCATGTCTTTTAGGATCCTCATGTCAGTTCTCCTACTTTCTCATACATGTTTACGACTGGATCTTAATATCTTATAGATATTGAAAAATGAATTCAACCATCTCCCTAAGGTGATTAGTATATAAGATCCTTTTTTGCTTTTTATATTTCAGTTCCTTATTTTCATACATTTGTTAGTCTTTCCATTTCCTAATTCAGAAATATTTTTCAACCCTTTTTGGCTATTTCATCGATTGAGGACGAAGACTTAGATTGATGGATGATAAATTGATAAGATCATGCGACTGAAAGTATCAACCTTTGTTGACGAACATCAATTGGGCGATTGATCAAATTTTGCTATGAGGACAGGTTGCGGATGTAGTTTCTCGATGTTGATGACATATATTAAGGTGAAGCGTTTAATCTATGTGCAAATGGAAAATAAAAAGTTGCATGGTTGATTGCTTCTAAAGAAAGATGAAAATAAATCGGTTAGTAAATTTGTCTTCCACCAACGTTTCTCCTTTTAATCTAAAACGTTTTAGGTTAACTTGGTCTTTATGTTTCTCCCTATTTCTCCACTACCTCACAATGCTTTGTAAAATAATAAGTAAGATACAAGGATGGAATGAAAAATGTATTGGGTCTCATCAAATGGCTACAAAGCTGTGAGTTACTGAGAATAACCTTCCTTGCACGATGCATCTCGACTTATGTCTGTTGTTTATTGGAGCTAGTATAACATGAATATTGTATTCTTTCTCAAAAAAAAGAAATGAATATTGTATTTCCGTATATATTTATTCAGTTATGCTCTTGGTGCTTCATCCTTATTCTAAAAGAGTTTTATTGGTTTTGGTATGAACTAATAATTTTGAATAAAGAATTCCACGACGTAGTGTAAGAGTAGTTTGATACTTCAATCTTTATGCATAAGTGCCTATTAGTAAATATAACATCAAATAAAATTCTGGACTAAAATTACGTAATAAAAAAAATTATAAGAATAAAAAATACAAGAGTTCGACTGATAAAATCGAACACGAAATTATACCATATTTTTATTTTCTTGACTATAGGTGTTAATTAGCTACATATAATTTTATTTTATATAAATTGTAAATTTTATATTTTTAATAAATTATAGATTTTTCAGCTGAACACCTCAATTTCCAAGATTAAAATTTTATTAGAATTTTGCTATATCTTCTTTGAGGTATGTCTCTTTTTTTATTAGTGAAAGTTGTAGTTGAGTATACAAGAAGCAGTAGTGTTGATAATTGCATCGTACGATGACAATTAATTGAGGCAAAAGAACATGGAAAAGAGAATAATTCAGAAAATGTGAAAGAAATGTGGAGGTTAAACAGCAATGACTGGAAACACCAAAAGATAAGGAAAATAAATGGCCAAGTATGAGGTAGGATACGTTATCACATCTTGGAGGCAAGAAAAACACCATTAGCTATGTAAAGGAAAGAAAATTAAAGAAGCAAATGAATTGTAAAAAGGGTATGTATTATACCATACCAAGTTATCCAAACTAACATTGGATTCAATATTAGGCCAAGATAGATAAATTACGTGAGAAAACCGTCTTTTTGATTGGCGCTGTGGCCGTGTGGATGAAAATGATACCATGAGTAATCAAAAGACATGGAATTATGCTGATGATCATATGTAGATTGAGAAAGAGAGGTGACATTCGAAGTACCAGTGAAGAGAACAATGAAGCTCTCTACTTTGGCATGGCAATGATCGAATTTTGGAGAATGGATGGTAAGTAAGAGAAGAAAGGTGTAACAAATGCAAGAACATAAATAGATAATATATCCTGAATAAATGTTGAAGGATTAAGCAGAAAGTGACAGATTCAAATTCCAAAATTCAAAAGAGAAACATATACAAAGTTTATCGGTGACATTATGTTATTTTAAAAGAAATGACAGGTTTAATAGTCTATTAACAAATTGGAGTAGACATGAGAGTTGTGGATAGACGTAAACTATTTATATTTACATTTTGATTTGATCCACTTTTAAACATTTATTTTTGATAAGATAATACTTTTAGCATCTCAAATTTCTATATAATACCAACACTATCAAAAATCTAATACAACATAAAACATATATTCATTTTATTCAAAATACTTATTAAATCAATAGAAAAAACAAAATATATGAAAAATCACGCAGCGTAGCGCGGGCAATTACCTAGTTATTACAAACTTATACAATTGTAAGATTATTGAATCTGTAGTTATCTTAGTGTTTGTGTAAATGTTCAAAACCACAAATTTTTTAGGCTCCAAAGTTTATAATCCAGTTGACATTTCAGCAATATTTAAGAGAATTTAAACATAGTTTGTTAAAGATAAATAAAATTTGTTAGTTAAATGCAAAACCAATTCTTATAAATCCGTAAATCTCGTTCAGCTTTAATATGATTGGAAAATTCGATAAGTAACCTTTAAGACCGTCCAATTCGCCGGTTACCGATGACTTTCACTGATTGAACCTGAAACTAAACAAAGAAAACAATATATTTGGATAGTTTAATTACTGATAAGCAATATACCTCTCTTTTTGTGTGGCTAATAGAGGATGTAGAGAAAGTGTTGGAAGAATACATGGTTAGTGGTTTGGATGAGATGGGAAAAGCCATGTTGTGTAGAGAATGAAAAGATTTGTTTTTTGATAGACATAGGTACTTGAGAAAGTTGAAGGTTTTGATGAGATGAGGTAAGTTTGAAAGAGTACATAAGAAATAAAATATGTTGATTGAAAAAAAATCATATCTTTTGTTATAAACATCTCCCAAAAAATTTAGAAATAAAGAATTTTTTTTGTGTAGTCAATAGAGGATGTAGAAAAAGTGTTGGAAGGATATATGGTTAGTGGTTTGGATGAGATGGAAAAAACTATGTTGTATAGAGAATGAATTTTTTGATTTTTTTAAAAAAAATAAATTAGGGAGGAAACACCTCATCTTTTTCTCTTGTTTTTTTCCTCTATATAATTAAAAATTAATCATTTCTCTTAATATTGGCATTAAATATTTTTATAATTAGTATATTAATTTGTAAGTATGAGAGTTTGTTTATACACATGAATTAAGTGAGCAAAGCTCAAAAAGTTTATATTTGTAAGGTTCCTCACATAGTCGCAGTGAGTGTATAGAACTTTATATAGTCAATATCCATTTTTACATGAGTGTATATGTGAACTATGGTTGGGCGATCGACTACAAGAAAACACAGATATTTCCAATGGAGTTTCCGACGGCATACGATCCGTCGGAAATTACTGTCGGAATTCCGACATTTAAGATCCGTCGATAATTGTCGGGAATCCGTCAAAAAATTTTAGACGGATTCCCGACGGAAAGTAACCCGTCGAAAATTTCCGACGACTACCTGACGGAATATATCCGTTACAGATGTTCGTCAGAAAGTCGTCGGAAATTTACAACAGAAACTATTCCGTCGGGAAAAGGAAACCGTTTTCCGACGGAATCCCGACGGAATATATCCGTTATGCATTTCCGTCGGAATTTCATCGGTAAAATGTAGACGTTAATATATAGCCGTTTTATAGCCGTTTGAATTTTGATTATTCCGACGGATTCCTGACGGAAAATCCGGGTTTTGAAATCCACACTCCTATATAATCCAGTTCTCCTCATTAACAATAACAACAATACAAAACCTAGAAATAATGTCTACTTGAAACTATTTTCGATCGTGGATGGATGGACGAATGGTGGATCCGGAGTCGAACTTATTAAGAGATGAATATGCGCGAGGTGTAGGGGAGTTCATGGAATTGGCATGTCAGCAAGCGGAAGCAACGAATACCCGTAAGTTGAAATCTCCATGTTCTAATTGCTTGAACTCCCATTATATTAGGATTGATTTAGTGTGGAATCACTTGTATTACAATGGATTTATGACGGGTTACAAGATTTGGTATCTACATGGAGAAAGAACGGATAATGCTAGCAGTAGCGAACCATATGTTGTCGATACTTTAGAGGAACCTAGAACAGAAGTAGATTTTGGTGTAGGTACTGTTCATATGGTCAATGATGCGTATCGGGAAAATTTGCCAACAGTTGGTGAAGATCGAGATAGGGTTGATGAACCTAATGCAGAAGCACGAAGGTTTTTTGGTATGTTAGACGCAGCTAAACAGCCGTTATACAAAGGGTGTAGAGAGGGTAATTCGCCTTTATCATCTGCTAGTCGATTGATGACCATTAAGACGGACTACAATTTGGCGGAGGATTGTGTGGATGCGATAGTAGACTTTCTGAAAAATGTGTTGCTTGAAGATAATCTTTCACCAGCTACGTACGACGGGGTTCAAAAACTGGTATGTGGTCTAGGATTGCCGTATCAGATGATAGATGTTTGCATCGACAATTGTATGATCTTCTGGAGACAAGACGAAAATCGCAAAAAATGTCGATTTTGTCGGAAGTCCAGGTATCAGGAAACAAGTGGAAGAGTTCCANCTGACCGTACGGCGGGGGCAATGAGATGGCCTGCAGAGCATAGAACAGAGGGAGGAGAGGTTACATATCCTTCAGATGCAGAAGCATGGAGACATTTTCAATCTATGTATCCGGATTTTGCTTATGAGCGTAGGAACGTATACCTCGGATTATGTACAGACGGTTTCAACCCATTTGGAAAGCATAGAAGACAATATTCGTTGTGGCCAGTAATTGTAACACCTTACAATTTGCCGCCATCTTTGTGCATGCGTCGAGAGTTTTTGTTTCTTTCCATTCTCGTACCAGGCCCAGAGCATCCGAAGATTGCACTTGATGTGTTTATGCAGCCGTTGATATATGAGTTAAACATGTTATGG
>OVAY01003563.1:0-10602 GCA_900406395.1 Kernera saxatilis
TTTTCTAATTTGGTTCGGGTTCGGGTTCGAGAATTTCGGTTCGGTTCGGGAATTTTGCCCACCCCTAATATCGCAGGGGTTTGTGACCTAGTTAATATAATGAGAATTCTCAATTAATTTGAAAATCAACAAACTTTTTAAAAATGTCATTTATGTAAAAAATTAATCCAAATTTGAATGATCCACTTAAAGATCGCGAGTTCTAATTCCCGTTTGAAAGAGATTATGAGTCTCCTGGCTCTCAAAAGAAAATATCTTGCAAAGGATACTATAACTATAGCTTTAAAAACTGGTCTATCAGTTTAACTGTGTATATATATATTATGGTATAAGGTAAAAGTTTCAACACTCTCTAGTCTCCAATATGATTATAAGAATTTTAAAATAAAAAATAAAACGAAATGTGTTGGTGCGACCCACTAGAATCACCCACTTCGTTTCTACAAGTACAAGTTTTTTTTAGCTAACTTTTTTTGGTTTGCGTTGCTTCTTTGGTTAATGGACCCTTTGTAAACTTGGATGCTTCAACTACACTTAAATGCTTTGCTCCCTCTCTTCTCTTCCACGTAACATACTTATAAATTGTACTACTAGGAATATATTTTCTTGTGTGCATATATATGTCTCTATGATAAATCCTAGTTATATCATATAATCATGCACTAAAACATTCCTTGAGTGTGCTATCTAGATATAAATATCATTTGATATGTGATTTAAAATTTTATGATTCAAAGTTCTTTGCCTGATTAACTAAATTTATTTGATAGAATACGATTTCAATACTTAAAACCACGTATATAAATAAATATATACTTATTTATGTAATTTCAAGAAGTTTTTTCAAACGACCTTAAACCCATATCATGAAGATGTGGGAAGTGGGAACTAGCTAACTAGCCAAACGTGAGTAAAAACATTGCAAGTTTTCACTTTTCCAAATATAGTTTTCTTTAAATCAAAATCAAGACTTCATATATATAGACAAGACTTGTGCGGACACCAAATTCAGGGGTCAAATCCATCAATTACGTTCAGAGACGTAATTATATTGACACGACACTTATTCGTACAATCATCTTTGGTGGTTATACATCTAGGAATCCACAACGTTTTCTATATATAATCGAGGATCAAAATGAAGCAAAATATCTCTGAGACATGCTACGTGCAAGGGTTACAAGTCTAAACTAATTCAGATCGATGACAGTGATGAACAGAACGTCCAGTGAAAACCAACTTCAACAACTATGACAACGCTAATTCACATAGCTTCTAAATTCTAATACATGTCAAGTCGCTATAATTATTAGTCGGTATATGAAATATTTAAAATTGAGTGATAGAAAATGTAACTTTTTAACGATTACAGATTAATGTCTAACAATCCGGATTATTTTATAATATTTAAAATATTGATAATGGAGTCGAAGGAGATAGTAAAATTGGTAGTTTAAAGGGGGTTAAAAATTACAAGAGATTATACGGAAGAAGCAAGCATGTGACAGAATCTGAAACCCTAGGATGTGACAATATTCAAAAGTTGAAGATAAAATGATGAGATAGATCAAGCTTGTAAACTGTGTGTATCAAAAAAAAAAAAAGGCTTGTAAAATGCGCCATTATGTATTAATTAATGTAAGAATCTTTATGGGATCATGTGCATTTCCTTAATCTAATCTTTTGCAGCTTTGCTGGATATTAATTCCTCATTTTCTTTTAAAATCTATTTTGTTTATTTTTTTGGCATTCTTGTTGACAGTGTATCAGATGCCAACATGCATTTTTCAACTATTTTAATAATTATAGTGTGTCTACAATCAAACAAAGAATTACCCGTAAAGAAGAGCTGGCTATGTGGCCATGTGCTTGCTGCTTCAATTCCCTTATCACTTCCAATGGAAAAATGGCTTAGAAGAATATCAACTAAAAATAGATAAGATCACGAGATATTGTTTTTTCTATAGTCTTTAGACAACGATCAGTTTGTTAGTTAGTTTATCATTTCGTTTTTATACTGTTTAAATTTATTCGAAAACTATATATGTTATTTACGATGAAAACCTTTAGGTATATGATATTTCCTTAAAGATAAAACTTTCGAAGAGATCGATGTATTCATGAAATTGGTTATTATATTTGCATATGAACTCTAAAAAAAAAATACTTTTAATGGGGAATAAAAAGCTCTGTGCATGTCCTAAAATGCAACATTAAACAGTGTAAACATGTTTCGAATGTCTACATGTGTAATAAATGCTAAAGGAAGATAAAAAAAATTATGAGCAAGTTGATATTTTTTTCTTTCTTTTAACGTTATATTAGTGAAAATAAAATATAGTGATAAAAGGAAAAGGAGGGATGGGATGCATGTGACTGGCAATGACATGAAGGATAGTGGTTCGATGTTTTGCACTTTGTTTAAGTGTTAGCAAACGATCTTTCGTTGCCATTTCACGTTGCCACATATATTTATACTTTTTTAATATTTTTCATTTATTTTGTCAACGGTCGAATTACGGTATATTTTTTGTACACGCATATACATATATAATACCAAAACTCAAGTTGGACGTTGGGACGGACTTTCGTGAGGATCTTCTTATTGAGTGGAGAATAAATAGAAAACATAATTCAATTGCCAAAAACAAGGTCGAGACTACTGCTTAGATTAGTGGAGGCATACACACACATATATATATGTACATGACACTGATAAGTATATATAAATTTTCTTGATGTGACAAATAACTCTAATTGATAACATTTGAACTCTCAATCCGGCTTGATTGGTTCGAATCAAGGAGTATAAAATGGTTAATTATTTTATATATTTTTATCATAAACTAACTACAATGCTTCCAAGGTTTGGTTCCTTTCAAATGGCATTCTAGAACCTAATTTCCGGTTAATCATTTTTATCGTACAATACCAAATAAAAAATATTCGGAATGCAGGCATGGATATTAGTTTTGTTATGATCAAGAAGATCTGGTTATCCATTAAAAATGGTCTTGAATATATTTAAAAGAAATTTGGATGAACTACATGAACAATAACCACTAAAATACATGTTATGATCGTTACTCTGTATATTCAAACATATAAAATGGTCTTGAATATATATATATATATATATATATATATATATATATATAAATATATATTTTTAATACTTTTTAGAAAATAGTAGATTAAAGCGTGAATTCCAAACGCAAAACTGGCGTTCCTTTCATTTGTGATTATTTTTTGCGTCTAGCATTAAACTTTTTTAAAAAATAATAAATTCGTCAGTTCAATTTTATTTTTCAAAAAATACCCACACAATTTGAGGCTTTATTAAAGAAACCGAACACTTTCTGTACCACGTTGTACAAAATTGATGGGCTTTTAAATGTAAGACTATTGGATCTGTCATAGTTCAAAGCCCAAAAGATGAAAAGTCAATGATCTTTTTTTTCGCACGAAAAGTCAATGATCAAAAGACAACATGATGTGCGTTTTTTTTGAAGAAAACATGATGTGCGTTTTAGGATAAAAGCTTTGCTTGGAGGAAAAACAATAATTCGTCTTTTTGGAGATGCAAAGTAACTTCAACCCAATTCAATGACTTTTTTTGACGCAACATCTCATCCGGATACGTAATTTCCATATATTTGAATTTTAGATATCTGGAAATTACGTATCTGTTTCCCACAAAAAAATATTTAGGTTTTGACATAAACTATTGGGAATTAACTACTATGCTAGAAAATTCCATGGGATTATGAGATAACTTGGAAGAAGAAAAAGGCAAAATTAGAAAGTGCAGCAGACCAAAGTAGTGATGGGTGGTGCACACGTCTTTGGCGTTGACCAACGACAACGACAGACAAAGATTTTTCATCATACAAAACCTTTCCTTGTCTTTATCTTCTCTATTTTATATTATCCTCTGTTTCTTCTTCTAATTTTCTCTGTTTTTTCTTTCTGCTTCCTGAGATCCATAACGATTCAACTCTTTTTGCTTAATCCGATAAGGAACCTCGATTTCACTTTTCTTAAACAAACTATTAGTGTTTCTTTTCGTGATCTCTCTAATGGGTAATTGCTTGGATTCTCCTGCAAGAGTAGATAACAGAGAAAACTCTTTTGGAGGTAAGAAACAAAAGCCCCACTTCTTCTTCTCCTTTCTCTCTCTCGAATTTGGCCTTTTTACTGAGTTTATGAAATGGAATCATGTCGTGTATAGGTTTCTTTAATTCTCCTAATGAGATGGTTAATATTAAATGAAAACAAATAGATACTCTGTTCTTTTTCTTTAAGTAACTTTATTCATTGGAGCTTCTATCAAAATTTTCATTTAATTTCCAACTAAAATATCATCTGATTGATAATTCTTGTGTTGGTGTCAAATTTGAGAACAGGGTCATCCAAAATTTCCCTTAAACCGAGTCACCCATCTCGACTTTCAAGCCTCACAATACCCTCTTATAGCAACAGAAGCTTCACTAGTTCATGGTCAGTTCAGACACCAATAAGTGAAGGGGAGCTCTTACCTTCTCCAACACTAAAGGCCTTTACATTCAACGAGCTCAAAACGGCCACTAGGAACTTCAAGCCCAACAGTCTTATCGGTGAAGGCGGTTTTGGTTATGTCTATAAAGGTTGGATCGGTGAACAGTCGTTGTCCCCTTCGAAACCAGGGTCCGGTATGGTTGTTGCAGTCAAGAAACTTAAATCAGAAGGGTTTCAAGGTCACAAAGAGTGGTTGGTAAGTTCATCATCCTTAATGGATAAATTAGAAGCAATATTCAAGCATTTAAAAGTTTTATGGATTTCCGATTCAAAACCAATTGATAATAAGTGAATTGTTCAATGCCTTTTATATATTAATTTAGATCCTTCTTACTTAAGATGTGAGTTTCCTAAAAAATGTATAGTAAAAATGTTGGTGGGTTTCAGACTGAGGTTCACTATCTTGGGAGGCTTCATCATATGAATCTTGTGAAGCTAATTGGATATTGCTTAGAGGGAGAGAAGCGGCTTTTGGTTTACGAGTACATGCCCAAAGGAAGCCTCGAGAATCATCTTTTTAGAAGTGAGTAACTCCATTTGGATGGAGCTAGATCTAGTTACATTCAAGTTATGCTGATAACTAAAATATGTTTTTCTTTCTTTCTTGGTGTTCTTGCTTGTGTGTGGAGGAGGCGCAGATCCGATTCCGTGGAAGACAAGGATCAAAGTTGCGATTAGTGCAGCGAGAGGACTTGCTTTCCTCCACGAAGCTAAAGTCATATACCGAGACTTCAAGGCCTCTAATATTCTACTTGATGCGGTACACCACCTATTGAGTCCTAACTAATTTTTTGTGCGTAAACCGAATGTTCTTACCACTTAAAAACACATTTACAGTGGCCAAGATAGAATCTATAAAAATATTTATAGTAAATGTTTCTCCAATTATTGAAATGAATTTATGAATGCAGGAGTTCAATGCAAAGCTATCTGATTTCGGATTGGCAAAGGCAGGACCAACAGGAGATAAAACCCATGTGACAACTCAAGTGATAGGCACTCAAGGCTACGCAGCTCCTGAATACATAGCGACTGGCCGGTTAACCGCCAAGAGCGATGTCTATAGCTTTGGAGTGGTGCTACTCGAACTACTCTCGGGACGTCCCACGGTAGACAAATCGAAAGTAGGAGTGGAACAGAATCTGGTGGACTGGGCAATACCTTATTTAGTGGACAGAAGAAAAGTGTTTAGAATAATGGACACAAAGCTTGGAGGACAGTACCCTCACAAAGGGGCTTGCGCAGCAGCCAACATCGCATTGCGGTGCCTCAACACCGAAGCTAAGCTGAGACCTGAGATGTCTGATGTCTTGTCTACTTTACAACAGCTTGAGACTTCGACAAAGACAGGATCTACTCCAAACACAGTCATGTCTCCTTCATCTCATATATCGGAGAATCACAGGGTTCGAGAGATCTCTGAGTTTACGGTGAGATCGTAGGAGATTTAGCGACCCTTTTTGAGGCTGTATATATACTATTGCAAAGTGTGTTCAATAGTTTTGTAGTTTCTCTCGAGATCGTAGGTTTTGATCTGGTTAAAAATGTAGAGGTATATCTATGGGGAAAACTTGATAATAGGATTTATATGATCGATCGATGAACATATCTTGTCTACTGAATGATTGAATTACATGAGTTTACAAGATATAGCAGAGCCATGCTTAAAGATAGGAAGGTAAAGTACCAAATATATCAAGAGATTGATAAGTGCATATGATTGGACAATTGGTGATTTCCCGAATCAACTAAGGAAAAAGAAAAAAATTCAACATTATGACTTATGTCAGGTATTACATAAATAAAACCATATACTAGATTTTTTCATTTATAAACAAAAATCATATAGTAAATGTTTGATCCGCATTTTACTTATACATTTACTTTATATTTAAAGATTCTTTAAAAAACAAAAAAAACACCTTAAATGTGATCATATTTGCATAGCATACTATTATAAAATCTTTGCAAATCTTATTGTTTTCCTTAAATATTTGAAGGACATTTTTGGAAAATTACATTTAGTGGTTTCCTACATGCATCTTTACAATAAGTAAATTACACCAACAGAATCTATTGCATATATATATATATATATTTTTTTTTTTTTTGTGATTATTAGTTCCTAAATCTTACTATATGTACATATCCAACCAAGACCAGAAAAAGTTTTGAAGATTTCCATGAACCATCTATCTAGCACCCAAAAATCTGATCATTACTTGCATGCATACCTGATAGGTCTTTTAACTTTATAGGATTTTCCGTGAGTAATTAGGCTTCCTTCTATGCCAAAAATTCACTTAAAGCATAGTTGAGAATATACGGTGGTTCTGGTTGTTTATTTTCAAATACCATTTGATTCTTTATTTTCCAAATAAACCATAAAATTCACGGCAGTGTCGTGCTTAATCTCATGGAGGCTTAAGGCAAGTTTAGTAAATATGATTTTTATTATTAAAAAAAATTGCAGAAACAACTAAAACTAGAATTAATAACAATATTCGGTAGACGAACAATAAAATTAGATAACAACCTTCCATTAGTTAAAGAACATCTAACACTTTAATGAATCTCTTGTAATTATTATTAGACGCAAATCGTTGGCTTCAACTTGTAGATTTGTTTTTCTTGTTATTTTCGTTTTTCAAAGTTTTATTTTTGCCTTATCATTATATTATCATAGTATTATATATTAAAGCATGTGTTTTTTTAGTATGAAAAATTTAATGTATAGAAACAACACTTTAATGTGTTTTTTTTTTATAGTAGAAATCGAGATGGAAGCATTGAAAATCGAGAAAGATGCATCATCAAACTCGGAACTGTAAGTATTTCATTGATTTTTGTATTTCATTCCATCCAAATTTCTGATCTTTTCTTGTGCAGGTTCATAGGAACCTATCAGGATAAGCCAATAACAATCGGTATCCTCAATGCTCATCTCAATCATGAGATGCACATAAAATTTTGTGACAACCTAGATATCACTAGGTGTGTCTCTAATTTATTGTAATATCCTTGCCCCTTGGTAAAAATCATTGTTTTAAGAATTAAACAAGAAAATTTAAGCCTCTCTTTCTTCTTGTATCTCTCTCTTGGCATTTTCGCATCTCCCTCGTTGCATTTTCGCATCTTTCTATTTTCTCATCAATGGTTGGTCCTAATTTCGCACATCATTGGATAAAACAATGGGGACCATGGTCTCGCGAGATAGTCAATATGAGAATACTCATGGGAGAAGAGAACTTCCACTTGTGTATGTTCTTCAACCAGACTGGCCGTACATCTTTGCATGGGAACGACAACGGCATGTTATTAGATTTTACCCTTCAATTCCGATTAGGGTTGAGGAGGTTTGTTGTGCATGTTCACATGAACATATTGTGATAAGCCAGTCTCAATCAATCACAAAGTATGCCCCTAATGTTTTTATTGTAATATCCCTTAGTATATTTTGAAAATTGAAACTGTTCTTTCTTGTTTGTAGGGAATTGCAGCATATGAATGTTGTCCAAATAATGGGAGTAGGTATACAAGAAGAAAACTATGTACGTGGTTGTGATGGGTAAGTGACTAAGTTTTATCTAAGTATGACCTACTTAGATAAAACTAAATCACATTGTAGTCCTCTTGTTTTGAGACGCTCGGTCATAGCTATAGCTCCATTCATGGCTCTCCAAAGAAAGAGCTTGATTTTAGGGACCTTTTTCACTTTCCAACATTTTTTGAAGAGAGGGTTCACAGAAGAAAGAGTTTCAGCTTGGAGAAATAAGTCTTTCCTCTGTTTCTTACTGATGAGATCATACCCAGCTCTAACCGAGTGCATCTCATTCCTAGTTTCCGCCCAAATAAACGAATCCTTCCGAGACACTAACTTTCTTTGTGAACGGATAATATCTACATCTCTTCTTGGGAATAGACCACACATCTTCTGTACGTAAAACCCTGTGCCATGGGCAGAAAAATATTCACCAACATCACAAAACTGATATATATTGTTATAAGATATAATTAAAAAAGTTATTTTTTTCATATTCATAGGTTAGAAAAAAACATATATTTATATATCATATACGATATTGCAAATACACTTATATTTCTTCTCCTTCTCTTTGATACGAAGGAACTTGGATTAAACTAGGAAAATAGGTACGATGACGAGGACGACCATAAGTCCATAAACCTTAGCCAAAACTTCTATTTTAATTTTCTTAAACATATCTCCCTTTGCAAATATAGATATAAACATGCCTATTATGATCATGACAACAAATTACGAGGCTGAGACTTTTCTCATCGATGAAAGTAACTTCGCTGATAGCTCCAGCATATGTACTCTCTTAAATATATACGACGAGAGCCTCTCCATCCACATTCTCAATCTTTCTTTTTTTGTCACCCAAATCTCTATATTATTTGTTTTACAGCATTGATGTAAATACGATAATCGATCTCGCCTAAAAACCTCAGAGGAATTTAAGAACGTGGACTGGAATGCTGCCAGTCACCACACAAAGAGGTTTGAATTTCTCCACAGGAAAATCAAAACTTTGGATGAAATATCATCTAGGCTTGTAATTAAAAGTAACCCAATACAAATTAAAGTTTCATTCAAGGATACACTATATATACTCCGATATCAAACCGCAATTTGCGGATGCAAACTCGTGAAATTAACTTCCACTCATTGGATCCAAGCTTCCACGGTGGCAATTCGTTGTTGATGAGACACAAAAGTCTTGTAGTGAGCTGCAATTACTGTCGGATCTACTACTATCGTATCCAATGCAATTGTAATAAGATCGTTCATTCATTTCGATCCATCTAACCTGAGAACAATTAAAAAACAAATAGAAGCAGTTCAACAACAGTAAATTAATTCAATATTTTTATACTTGACCCCTTACCTTAATTAGCCGCTAGCCACCACCGTACAAATTAAAGTCTATAAATAAAATATATGTCGGGCCAGTCCAAAGTCTATAGATAAAAATCATAGCTTTTTTGTCTATGCTCTAGACCAGAGTCAATCTACCAAATACCGAATTTACTCCAATATACTGAACATACCGAATGAGTCCAGGAGTTCCCCCAAACACTTCAGTGGTATACATTTTGATAGAAAATATTATACCCAATGAAGTGTTCAGAGGAACTCTAGGAGACATCCGACGAAAAATGATGTTTGTTTCTATATTATCAATGTATTTGTATGTATATTTCGGTGGAATAGGTAAATTTGGTTTACAAGAGTATTAGGTTTGAAAATATTGGAGGGATTGACGTTTCTTTTTATACAGTTGGAGGCATTGTGAACTTAGACGTGAATTCAGGTTAAGGGATTTAGTTGAGGGAATCAAATATTTCAAAAAAAGTGAATAAGTTCTTACTACAACACATTGTTCTTGGACACCCACACGGATATGGACCTATGCTTTCGGGTCCATTTGCATATCCAGAGAGAGGGTCTATCCGTGGGCTGCACCTCCCCCAAGGGATTAGTCTGGACCCCTCCATAAACCTGAGATTTACCCCTGAGTTATCAAAAAAAAAAAAAAAAAAAAAAAAAAAAAANAAAAAAAAAGATAAGAAAGATCACATTTATTTACACGCATAGATGCCAATAAATGTACATGTACACTCACATAATATGCAAATGCACACATGAATGCTTTGCTTCTTTTGTGCCCATATATACTTAAGAAGATTAAAAAAAAAAAATTGTCAACAAGAAGATTCAATTTTAGCTACGGATTTTGTTTTTTTTTTTTTGTTTTAAAAAAAAAACCAAATTAACATTATGTTGCCAATCCATCATGATATTTTTTTTTATTGTAATTCCGTTGCTAAACAATAATGGAATAACGATAAATTTTTGTTCAATTAAACTTATATATTAATTGAAACAAAAAATCGATGAGATCGTTAATTAGTTACGCATTTGATACTGGTTTTGCTATCATTTATTTTATAAAGCACAAGTCACCTGGCCATTCAAATTCTGCCAAGTGGCTTTTGCTTCAATTTAAAAAAAAAATTCAA
>OVAY01003564.1:0-10595 GCA_900406395.1 Kernera saxatilis
ATATAAAAAATACATTTAAATATGCTAAAAAATCTATAATAAACTAATATTTTTAGTTAAATATATAGAAAAATATATTAAAAATATTCTAAAAATCTAGAATATTAAATAAAATTAATTAATTATTATTTAAAAAAATATATAATTTTTAGTCCAAAATTGAACCGAATAAAAATTGAAACAAGAACCGAACCAAACGAACTTAGATAAAACCGAACCGAACCAAAATACAATTTGGTCCCGAATTGAACTTACTTTTTAGAATCCGAAAAAACCGAAATCCGAATAACCCAAACCAAACCGATTGCCCACCCCTAATGTCAAAAAATTTGTGTAGTATACAAATGTTACCCAATAAAAAAATAACTTTACGGAACAACCAAAACAAAATTGAAATTTTGAGTGAACAAAACGTGTGTATTAATACATAAAACAACAAACACAATCCAACACTCTTTTTGGGTTGCGACTTAAAAAGGAAGAGGAACATGAAAAAACCTCTTTATCTCGCTGAAAGTAGTCTAACAAAACTTCCTAAAGAGAAAAAAAAAAAAAAAAAAAAAAAANAAACAAGTACCATCCCATAAAATTAAGGAAACAAAAGATTTGTCCTAGAAAAAGGAAAAAAAAAACAAATGTACAATGAGAAAACTGAAGCCCCAAAAGCGTATAAACATATTATCCAAACTTCTCTTCCCTCTCTAATCCTCAATTGACTGAATCTCTCCCATCATTATCCTGTTACTAACCACATTAAATCCCAGAACCGATGCGCTTAGGCTTACCTTCTTCCCTTTCTTCGCCTTTTTCTTTCCTCCAGCTTTCGAGAAACCGTCGTTCGCGGCACCAGCGACACTTCCTGGGTTATAATAGTCTTCTCCTGTGTTGTTGTTTCGGGTTCCGGGTCCCGAGGTCTTTGATTGAAATGCAATCTCGACTACTTCTGATGGTAACAGGTCTTTGTAGTTGAGAAACTTGTCGATGAACTTGTGGTCCGGATCAAACGACCCAAGGTTTTCTATCAGAAGTGTCTCGGCTTCTGATCGGGATAGCTTCAGACAAAATTCCAACACACTTGTATCTGAAAAAAAGGGATACACACATTTGAGTAAATGTTTGATAAAAAAATCAAAGAGAGGATGTTCTTGACCCAAGGTTACAAGACGATTCAGCAGAGTGGACTAGAATTGAAATTTAGAATGCAATATGAACTTTGTACCTTCAGAACCAAGAAGTCTGAGGCATTCGCTTCTGCACCAATCTCTGAAGCCATTCGCCTCTGGGAAACCACAAACACATGAGAAAAAAAAAGCTATAATTTCGGACAGACAAGAGGGATTAGTCAGTAAAAAGCAAACCTGTGAGTTTTGTCACTGCCTCCTTTTTCCCTTTATGGGACGCCTGAGTGACAACAGGTGAAGACAAAACCCGATCTGCAAATCCGGTTGAAATTGATTTCTGTCGATTTAGTGAGCTGCTTCCTGCATTTACTTTCCCAGGAGTGTTTTTGGTTCCCCAACTGTTTTGACTTGAAAGCTGAGGGAAGTCTCCCCTGCTCAAAATCAACTCTCAGTTAGTCGATTCTTTCAGCAAATATAAGGCGATAATTAAAAATGTAAACTCATTTAGAATGTGTGAAGTAATAAGGGAAAAGAATTTAGTAACACAACATCAGATATGACGACTTGGAAACTCAAGGAACAAGAGATAGATTCATACTGTTTTGATTCCTGTGTTGATTGCTCAACTGGACCCCAGAAAAGGTCGTCATCTCCTTTGGACTTTGACTGCGAGGAAGGTTGAGAAACAGCCTGCGAAGGGGAAGATGCGGAACGTGACCACGAAGTTTGAGAAACAGCCTGTGGTGGAGTAGATTTCTGGGTGGTAGGTACTGGACTAGGGGGCGGATGAGACGAGGTCGTCATCTTCTCCTGCTCCCTCACGATGTCCCTAAGTGAGCTAGGTTTTGTGGATTTTTTGGGACCAGTGGACCATGCAGCAGCCGGTGGAGGATTGTTCGCACTCTCTCCTTTCCAGAGAACAAAATCTCCCAGAGAAGGCCCAGAAGGAATAGCAGGCAATACTTCTTTCTCTTGCTGCTGCACAACACGAGAACTTTTTCCCTTTTCGATTGAATTTGTTGGGAGGGATGTATCTACAGAAGGAACCTGTGCAGAGATTTTTGCTGCAGAATTCTTTGCTCTCGCATTTTTCTTGCGGCTCTTTTTTGTTTCCTTAGCCTCAATAAAGTTATCATCATCTAAAGACTCTGCATTAGTGGGTGTGACTTGCATAAATGTGTCGTTAGAAATGATTTCCGTTACTTCCCTCTCTTTGTCACTGGATTTGGCCACAACATCATCAGCCAGTAAGTCATGCAAGTGGCTTTTCTTACCCTTCAGAGCAGGAACACTTTCAGGCTTAATAACTGACTCTCCATGAGCCTCTCTTAGGATGTTAGGATCTGAATTGGCAACAATCCCAGCCCATGGAGCAGCCCAAGGAGCAGCTGAACCTACTGAACCCACAGAAGTAGAAATCTTTGGAGCTAAAGCTTCTGCTTGTGCTACTCTCTGTTCTTCCATTTGAATTTCTAGCAATGACTTTGGTTTAAAGCCAGGGGCAGGCTTCCAAGCTCGTCCTGGTTGCGTTCGTGTGTTTTGCAGTGAAGACTCATTCACACCAGATTCTCCCCTAACTGAATCAGCTTCAGAACTCATTACGGAGTTCGAAGGTGCGCCGATGGAGCTCTTAATGAGGTGACTATCATCCTCTATCAAAGTGTCGGCTGACTTTTTATTTTTACTCATTATCTCAGAATCATCAGCACTTCCTGTTTCAGGTTGCTTTGCCTCCTGCAGTGAAGCTTTGGAAGTTGCCTTAACCGAGTCAGCAGACTGCTTGTTAGCCCGTTGCTTCTTGGACTTCTTTTCAGAAGTCTTACGTCCTCCAGGGAATTCATTGTTTTTAACTTCAGTTGCAGGAATCTCTACAGATAACTCGTTACTGGTCTCTCCCTGTCTGGCATACGTGCCCTTAGCCTGCTCTTCCAGCAACTTATTTTCACATGTTGCAGGAGCTGTTATAGTAGGAGTGAGGCGTTCATTGTCTGGATAGCTCGCAGGTTCTTCCACATAAAGTGTAGCATTATAACCAGGAGAAAGGACAGGTTTTTCTGAGTACAAGCTGTTCATGATATCTGCAGATATTTTTCTTTCATATTCTGATTTTGAATCTTTTTTATGGGTATTACCGATTTGATCAGCAAGAACAGTCCCCTCGCTCATCCTAGCGTCAACATTACCAAACAGCTGGTTTTGCAGGTGCAGAGGATGGGTTCCGAAAGTAGCAACATTCTGATTAGTGGCATGAGTTACAGGGAGCAAATCAGTTAGGTTGGCAATTCGCTCCTCATGGGAAACAGGAACCTGCATCTGCTGATTGACCTGCGTCATATCTTTTGATGCTTGTAGCCTAAGAGCATCAAAAGATTGCTGCAACTGTCCATAAGATGGCTCTCCAAACCGTTGCTGAGAACGCTGCTGATCAGCAAGAACCTGGGAAAACAGCTGCTGCTGATGTCGTAACAACTGCTGCTGCTGCTGCTCTTCTTGTTTCTGTTGATGTTTAAGCAAAAGCATCTTTTCAAGCAATAGACGCTGCTGTTGTGAAGAAAGGGGTGCCTGAGCATTCAATTGCAACAAGAGCTGTTGCTGCTGCAACAGATTGAGCGATTGCTGGTCTTGGGAGAGTCCAGAGCCGAGCATCATATCAGGGGGTAACATGCCAGCTGGATTATTTTCCATAGGTTGACCAAGTAAACCTGCCAAAGGTAAGTTCTGCTCTGGCAACCTTTGCTGTTGGACTCCAAAGGGAGTTTGAGGTTGGAAATTTTTAGCATGGTGCAAATCACCTTCCTTTTGATTGGAATGCGGCCAAGCAGGAAGAGGACCACTAACAGCAGGAGAAGACCTATCCGTTACACCTTGGAGGATCGACAACAAATCAGAACTTGGAGAACGGGCAGGTTGTTGAGCATTTTCTGACACATTATCTGATCCTGGCATCAGGTTTGCAGATTCCCGACCAGGCCAATATGGATACGGACTAGGTACTGATCTCTGCCGTTCAAGTTCCAATTTCTTTGCCAAGAGATACATGTCAGCCCCACCATCGGTAACTGGTAAAGACAACCCACCAGAACTATTTACTGCATATCCTTGAACACCTGCAGACACAAATAGAAACAGCAAAAGTGAATAAAGTTACTGGTCCTGAGCGGCTAATAGGAAAATATATATTATCAAAACACATCAAATGACCATCCATCACTAAGACTACCTTGAGATGAATTGTTCAAACTCCCAGACATCAACGATTCAATAAACCGATTCTCCGCTACAGTCCCTGTAACGTGCTTATACCTCATATCATTTTGCAACATATCAGCCTCACCCATTCCAGAATGAACCTTCCCTACACCAGGGAAGGCTGGTGTACCAGCCGCATCAATAAATTCATTTGGCTTGGCACCAGTAAAACCAGGTGGTGGCCCCGACTTAGCCCGCAAATGTGGCATTACATCACCGAGTAATGAAAACGGAGAATCGTTTGGTGCACTCTCAAGGCGAACTAGCAAATCTATGCCAAAATATCCAGCTTCAAACCATCCAATGATATCAGTTCCAGGGAAAGGGCCTTGAACTAGACCCTGAGGATCTTTATAATAGAGTGACAGTTCTTCAGGCGAAGATGGCACAAGCTTTCTAACTTCCCGTTCCCTGTCGAACACCAGAGATGGCTGCCTTCTTAGTGCAGGATCTTCATTGATTTGCCATCTTGATTCACCTTTGGACTGTGGCAAGCTCATCACATTGCCGCCTGAATGGTTTATTAAATCTTTAGGATGTGACCAGACATTGTCAGAAGATTTCATCCTGGTATCAGCTGAAGGGTCATTCCAATCATGTGAGATCCTACTCGATCTGTCTCCCACCGAAGGCTGACGCCATGGAGATTGAACATGATTATTTCCCTGCATACTGAGTTCTTTCAGTTCTCTGACAGGCACCTCATTGCCTTTCCTAAAAGGAGCATAACCTTCATGAGAAGCTGCAAACATGACAGAAAGGCCCATAATGTGAGAGGCTAATAGGGGCAGAAAAAGAACTCGCGTATTATTTAGAACAAATCTTAGCATTTTCACCTTTGACAAACTGCTCAAAAGAATTTCAAAGAATACGAGTTAAATTCAACAATAACTATTGACAAGGACGCATCTCTAAATTCCAATATCAGCTATTTCAAACAGCACCAACACGAGTTAACAAAGCTGCATGAAGGCTACAATATGTCAACACATACCTTCAGGCCTAAACTTATCATCTGGATAGATCCTTGTTTCTCCACTTTCATCTTTAGATTCCTCAGCAGCGTATGTCATATCTTCTCTGCTTCCAGCTGCAACAAGACATTCACAAATTTCACCATTTATATCCTACACACAAAACACTAGAAGCCTGGATGTCTTTCACGGAATCCTTACCAGGCCTTCGCCTAGGTTGTGAAAACTCGACTGGATTTCGTCCACTAGGGACATCCTTGGATGTTTGAGGGGCACCACTGCTCACTATTTTTCCTTTCTCAATCGCATCCAGAACAGCCTATGAGGAACAATAAGGGTATAATAATTAGAAAATTGAGATACAAAAGGACGAAAAAAAACATTTAATTAAATTATAGAATACTGACCACTTCTTCGGAACTTGGAGCACAGATAGCCAGAGGATCCGACGGCTGCTCACACGTAAGGGAAGGCACCTCGATGAACCCATCTGGAAACTTTTCAAAACACTCTGTATCTGCCATCCTGTACACATCCAACAGTTTCATTCTGCTATATCTCAGGTGAGGAGGCTCTCCAGGACCACTTTCCCCTTTTTCAGAGGAAGATCCAGGGGGGTGAGACTGGTTTGATGCGCTAGTAAAAAGGCTTCCACCAGGACTCAACCTTCCACGTCCAGCTGAAAAGATAGCAGTGCTGTCTCCACGCCCCCTGTTGTGAGAGAAGGGTGTAACCTGCTTGTTTGGCGTTGATTGGCTGTGAAGTGCTTCTCCTCTTCCTCGACCTTGAGAGGGCCTCCAGGGCCGGTAGTGGTCTCCATCACCAGAAGGGAGAGACGGAACCTTCTCACGAATGATTTCACCATCTTTACCAGCTTCATCCCACCTATTACGCGTAATCTCAGCTTCCTTATCATCAGGTCCCCAGCGAGAGTTCCACTTGCTCTCACGCCGCTGCTCTGGCCCAGCATCCTTGTTTCCTGAATCAGTCCACCGGTCATTCGGACCGCGGCGTGGTTCCCCAAAGTGCCTAGGGCCCACATTATCCCACCGGTCAATCTTCTTATTATCACCCAATTCTTTGTCACCATTCCGCCAGCGATCTTTCCGGACTGTGGACAAGGTATCCCTCTCCTCATCACGCCAACGATCACGGCGGCCACTTTCTCCATCAAGTAAGGAAGGCCGGAAAACATCCTTTTTCTTCATATTATCCGGTGTCTCCTCCCCATTTCCTGTCGATCTCACAACATCCGAGTGGTTTCCATACGGATTTTGCAGCGCCTGAGCTTCCTGTAAAAATGAAACCAGGTCACATGTTAAGCGAATATAAAACTGAAGGAAACAAAAAATACTGCACGCACTAAGCAATATGAACATACCACAGTTCCCATTCCAGTCTTGTTCTCCCCTGGTTTGGAGAGAAGCCACTGAGGTGAAAGAGGAATAGGATTGTCAGAACCCTGGATATCTGCACAGATAAGGCCAAAATGTCACTTTATCCTCTCGCATAGACACAGTAGAAGAACATCCTGTATTTGGCTTGTATCTCTAAGACAAGAGCTTTAAGATGCCAGCCACATACCCCAAAAAGCATATAAACACACAAAGTATCTTTGACCTGTCATGAATCAATACCTATGCCAAACATCGAGCAATGGAAACCATGAACTAAAAAATGTCTCACATCAAGATGGAAACAATCCACAACTTATGGATCTACAGCATAACTAAAACAAAAAACCTGAAACTTCACGCCAGTGGTCTGATAAGTTAAAGAATCCAGGGGATTTCCATTATAACAAGCAGAGAGCTCATGGTACCATCACCAATCAGTGCTTCAACTATTCCAAAGTCCAAGAGCAGAAAAGTGATAATGTTATCGCTTCTGGTCTCACCTATTTGGCCTAACATATTTATAAATAAAACTGAGAAATACAACGGTAGAAAACAGACATCGATCAAAAACCCTAATTATAAATGGGGACTCAAGAGTGTACAGACTCTGAAACGCTAATTCAATCGACGAACTAAGCATCGGACAGAGAATAGCTGCAATCTCTCTGAGAAATTAGGGTCGATACAGTACAGAAACACAGGAGATTGAAATGGGAGACTCGAGCATAATCCTAAAATCATCGGAGAAAAAAAGAACAGATAAATGGCGGAATAACCTTTGAAGATCTGGTGCGGTGGATTGATGACGGAGAGGTGCTTGTTGCGGTGGTCTGCGGCGGAATCAGCGGAGGAGTTAGCCATGGAAGATGAATCGTTCGGAGTTACAGAGTTACAAAGAGACGAAGCGAAGAGAGAGACGAAGCGAAGAGAGAGAGCGATTACGGTGAAGAGGAACGTAGGTTTAAAAGACCCTCAAAGAGGAACGACTTAAAAGACGGCGTAGGTTAAGCTAGTAATTTCATATCCAGCGTAGTTTAGCATCCTCCATCTTCCTTCTTGCCTTATAAATAAAAAATTGAAATAAATCTAATTTTCTTTTAGGTTAAGACAGTTTCCCATTATTATCCACATCGTGTCTGGACTCACGCGCAGTTCAAGCGCGTGTTTCGCACTTGTTTATGAACTAGAATTTCACGTGGCGTGTACGCGCCGTGTAATGATGTTTATTTTGTTTACTTGGTTCACATCTTTTTACCGAGTCCTTGAGATGCGAGAGAGTGGCCTTTGGGTCCCTAAAACCCTAAACCGGAGATTAAAGAGGCCGAAACACAGACAGGATTTGGATTGGGTTTTGACTTTTAGTCTGGTTGGGTCCTGAACTCTTGACACACCACATGTGTTTTGGGGTGGATCTTTATGCGTGGTTTGTAAATGTCACACGATTTTACTACGACTTCTACTAGTTCTTTTGAAATACCATTGATAAACCATCGTTGTTCACATCGTTTTGATAGCATCTGGATGCAAATGCTCAAATGTATTTATTTTGGACATTTTGAAATTTGTATCTGGATGATGAATTTGGATGCAATATCAATTGCATTTAAAAAATCTAGATATTTTGAGATGCTAAAAAATCTAGATAGTTTGGATACAAATTTTGCATCTCAAATACTAAAAGACTGAAATACCATTCAACATAATAAAAGCTAAATTAATTCGGTGTTAATTATTCTAGTTAAATTTATTTAATATTTATCGTTAAAATAACGATTTCTCGTAAAAAAAAATATTAATTTTTGCGAAAATACTATAAAATTGTATTTTTCAGTCAAAACTACAAAATCGTATTTTTCTGCAAAAACCACAAAACCTCATTTTGTTTACCAAAACCGAAAAAAAAAATATTTGTTTTCACGCCAAAACCACAAAACCTTATTTTTCCCCAAAACCGTAAATTGTGTTTTTTCGCCAAAATTGCAAAATGGTGTTTTTTCCGTCAATATCGTAAAATTGCATTTTTCATCAAATACTGTATTTTCCACCAAAACTAGGGGTGGAATTTTTACCCGGACCCAAAAATCCGAACCGGAACCGACCCGAAATACCTGGTTCGGTTCGGTTTTGGGTAAGGGGTAATTTACCCGATGTGTAAAACATTTGAGGACCCGTGGATATCGGGTAATACCCGAACCGAACCGATACCCGAACGGGTACCCGAATTACCCAAAAAAAATAAATATATTAGTTATTTTTTGGTATTATTGATATATTTTTTGGTATTTCATATATATTTTAAAAACTTTATCGGGTTTTTAAAAATAATTTTGATATTTTGAATATTTTTTATTAATTGTTTCAGAATTTTATATATATATTAAGATATTTTATATGTATTTTTGGATTTTCAGGTATATTTTGGATATTTCGGATAATAGATACCCGAACCGAACCGAACCCGAATTTTTTCGGGTAAAATCCGGTTCTCAGTTCAGGGAACCGAACGGACCCGGAACCGATTGGAACCGAACCGAAACCGAACCGAAACCTAATCGGTTCCTAAATGGGTCCAAAACCCTTCTATCCGAAAGATCCGGAACCGATCGGATCCTATCCGGAACTGACCCGAATATCCGAAATCCCAGCCCGAACCAAAACCGTAAAATTGATTTATCCCGCCAAAATCGCAAACCACATTTTTTGGGTGAAACCACAAAACCGCGTTTTCCCGCCATAACCACAAAATAAGTTTTTCCTCACAAAACCACCAAAACCGCCAAAATACGTAATTATGTTTTTTTTGCCAAAACCGTATTTTTCCGCCAAAACTGCATAATTACGTTTTTTCGTCAAAATAGCAGAATTGCGTTTTTACGTCCAAATCGTTAAACCATATATTCCTGCCAAAACTATATTTTCCCGCCAGAACTGCAAAATTGTATTTTTTTTCGTTAAAACCGCAAAATCATAATTTGATAATTATTTAATTATAAATATAATTTCTAAAAAATCACTAATATAAAAACATTTATTTTTGTGTATTTTTTTAATAATTTCATCAGGATTATATTACAAACTCAAAAACGAATAAACTTGCATCCAAATACAATATTTAGATATAAAAACGAACTATATTTAAATGCATCATTCATATGTTACATCCATATACTGCATCCAAAGACAAAAACAAATAGGGCGTGACTAAATTTGTTATAGTTCGAGCATAGTCCCGTTAGGTATCATTAAACCTTCGGTTTCACGTAGATGTGCAATATGCATTGTCCGCAACTGATGTTTTCTGGTTTCCGATTAGGGGTGTCAATTGGGCTGTCCGTGTCCATTTGAGCCCGTCCAAATGGACAATCTCGTTTTCTGGACATCGATGGACATAGCCCAAATAAGATATGTCCAAAGAGGACCAAACCCAAATAGGACCATGTTTTAGTGGGCGTCCACGGTTGGCCACGATGTCCAAATTCATACTATTTTGAAATCAAGAAAAATGTATAAAAATCGAATAACCAAAGTTTCAAATGTTTCAAAGCAAAGTTTCAAAACGGGTTTTACGATTTTGGCATAAAAACATGATTTTGCGGGAAAATACGGTTTTACGGTTTTGGCATAAAAACATGATTTNGAAAATACGGTTTTACGGTTTTGGCATAAAAACATGATTTTGTGGTTCGGTGAAAATGCGATTTTCGGTTTTGACGGAAAAATACGAGATTACGGTTTTGGCGAGAAAACGTGATTTTGCGGTTTTGGCGGGAAAACAATATTTTACGATTTTGGTAGAAAAACGAGATTTTGCGATTTTGGCAAGAAAAATTCGATTTTAGTTTTCGGCCGCTTAA
>OVAY01003565.1:0-10593 GCA_900406395.1 Kernera saxatilis
TAATAATATTTATTTATAATTAAATTTCAATAAATTTTATTAAAAAATAATAAAAAATTCGTCGGAATTCTGTCGGAAACTTAACTAAAAACCCGTCGGAATTTCGTCGAAAATATCTGTCGTAAAGCCGTGGGAAACATTCCATCGGAAATCCGTCAAAAATTTCCGTCGAAATTCTCCCTCCGAAATCCGTCGGAATTATCCGTCGGAGTTATCCGTCGGAAGTCCGTCAGAATATTTCCGTTCAATTTCCGACGCAACGGTTCCGACGGATGGAAATCCGTCAAAAAACCGTCGGAAATGGCTGTTTCCGACGGATTTGCTCGTCGAAATTCGGCTTTTTTTCTTGTAAAATTCGGCTTTTTTCTTGTAGTATCTTAAACTTGGATCATCTCTTATGGTGTGTAATATCTTTAGGAAAACATGTTCTTTTTTTGGTGCGTAATATCCTTGAGAAGATCAGTGGAATATCAAGAGTCTTCCGCAACTCTTGTGCGACCATTCGATGCACATCTTTTGATTCACGTTTCCTTCTGGTTTCGTAGGAGGATCGTATCAGGATCATATCACCTTATCTTATGATGATTATTTACCATTATATGTTTTTACCTATTTTCCTAGTGACCATTTGCAGGACTTGGTTGGACCAAACGATATATAGAAACTCCATGACTCAACTTACCTCTGAAAACTTCATCTTGTAGAGATTCTTGCTAGATCATAAGTAGGCTCTATCTTTATTTGGAATTTAATACTGATTAATTCTCTCATCAAAGATGTTAGATCAGGGAAACGAACCAGACATTCAGAGCATCTTATCCTTTTCACCACTCTATGTTGCCCTGAATGGCCAGCTCATCTTTAGTTGGTACCCCACCTTGAACCCTTTACCTCTTTTAAGACCTCATGCACTTTTGTTTCACTATCTTAAGTGCATATATGTGCAAAAACGACGTAGAGATGACCAACGCAGTTTTCCAGCCACTGTAGAAGAAGGCTTGGAACAACTTGGTGGAGTACAGAGAAATGATTAAAAAAGAGCTTGGAGCTTGTCTAAGTCTAGAGGAGTTGATATACTATGATTTTTACCGTTTTTAAAAATAATTTCAATGATTTAAATTGGTGTTATAGACTTTAGTAAACATATCGAATCATGTTCATGATAAAGCGTATCAATCTATCTAACGATATTGCGATAGTTTAGTCTTTAGGTAAAGAGATATAGGGGCTGGAGCCACGTGAGTGGAAAGTGAATTTGAGTTAAGAATGTGGCTTAACCACATCCTTATTGATAGACCTAAGACTAATAGTTTATGATTTTTTGCGATGAACCTGAATGCTTAGCGTTTTCCTTACCTGATTTCTTAAAACGTTTTTTGCTTTTACTTTACTTGTTTAGATTCGTCAGACCTCTTTAATACTTTGCCTTAGCTCTTTATTAATCTCATATTTTCCTAGTGCAACGTTTCACAGTCCCTTGGGTTCGATAACCCTTTGTACTACTTCGCTGTTGTGCACTTACAACAGTGGTTTTACGGAAAACCTGAGTCGCATCAGTGATCAAACAATCGGCATACTTCCCCCTCATATGTGTACCATCTATGATGATAACTTTGCGCATATTAGGCATGCCTTGTATAGATGCAGCAAAAGAGAAGAATGGATACTTTAAATGATTTCCATGCCCTTCAACAAAGTCTATGGGTTTGACTTCACAAATAGATAAAGGTATGCGGGCAAGTAAGAATATGATAACTCGCATAATTCATTTGTCCTCTCCATGGCTATCTCCATTGATCTTTAGATTTTTCAATACGATATTAGAACGTTATGGTCACCATGAAACAGTCTTCCCAATTCGTTAGAACGGGACAGGTTATAGGACCAGCGTATCGGTCGCGCATCAAATCCCCTATAACAGTTGTTGTAGCTTGCTTGTGGAAACCCTCCCCCCCCCCCCCCCCCCCCCCCCCTNCTATCATCCATTGTGCACATATGCTTCAGATTAGTTTCATAGCACTCTGAACCTTCCATTTTTACACATATACACTCCAGGGGCAAGAGGGACGGTTACACCTAACCAAAATTTTGTTAGGGCAAGATCAATGGTAGCAGAAGTGGAATTTGTGATGGATGGCGTACATTTCCATCTTAAGCTTGCAATATTCTTTGTTTTTAAAAATGATCCCTACAAAGGGCTCGACTCCGCATGATGCATCATCCTTCATAGCCATCTCCATATCAGAATCACATTCGACTGTAAAGAATACTAATTAGTAAATGTGATATAAGAGGTATATATATATACGATACAATATATAGCGGCCGAAACAGATAGGTTTGTTAACTAGTGACTAAAACTATATAGCAATAATATTAATATTAGTGGATAACTAAAACCAATGGCTTATAACAAATTTATTATATGTGTAATACAATAGATGCCTGTATTAATATTTCACTAATTATTGTTGATCAATCGGGCACAACCAAGATATAACCTATAAATTTAATGGAATAACAATCAGGTTATATGTGTTCATCTTTGTAGATTGTGCTGCAAAGTAATCAAGCTAGACAAGCAACTTACCAAAACAATATTTGGCAGCTGAAATACATAGTATTATTAACTAGTTACTAGAACAATATATCAATAATATTAGTATTAGTGGATAACTAAAAACAATGGCATATAAATTATAGGGGCATTTGTCAAAAGTGGACCAAAATGAGATATTAATACGAGGATGGGATCTTTCGTAGGGAGAATTGTAGGAAGGGTCCATTTTTTCGTTTCTTACAACTTACCCGACCCCTTTCAAAATAATAACAAGAATGCCATTACTTCTTCAATTTCCCAAAATAATGTAAAATATATTATCCAAATTAAAGGACACAATATTGAACTTATTTACGAATTTGCCAAACCTATTTTGCCAGACGCCGTTATCTCTCTTGCAAATCTGTTATTGCTGCGGCCTAATCACTCAACTTTTTTTCTTGTTTCTTCTGAATCTTCGTTTAAAAGTGTTCTAGCCTTCTATTTTTTACCCACAATAGATACATTATTGGGGAAGCATTATCGACCAATATTTTCTATCTTATATTTTTCTTCGAAAATGTTTGAATACCCGGTCCAAAGCATATACATGGTTTCGGACTTTAACAAGTATATATCACCAAAATCCCGAAAAGAGCACATATTGTTTGCCGTTAAAAAGAAAAAAAAAAGAGCATATTGGTTGTCGTCATAAACGCTGCGTTTTGATCTTGCTTCGAATGGGCAAATAATGGGCTCACTTTTTTTTGTTTTTTATTAAAGCCCAATTTATCATCCTTAGGGTTTTTCACCTGTCATCCTCGTCGGCGTTTTATTCAATCTCTCCTTCGCCGGACTCCGTCGCTTTCCATTTTCCAGGTACGCTAAATCTGGGTTGAATTTCTTGAACGTTGGAAGTCTTCTCGGTTGTTCTTACGGTTGATTAGTTTTCTAAGACTAGGCTATTGAGCTTCAACCTTGACCATCTGGAACAAGTTTCTTACTGGATTTTAAGGTCCGGCCCGCGTAAGGTCCGGCCCGCGTAAGGTCCGACCGACACAAAGTCTACCTAACGGTAGATCCGAATCTTAAGAGATAACTGACGATAGATCCAAATCTCAAAGGATAATCGACGAAAGGTTCGATTCCTACGAAAATTAGAGGTTGGATAACGATATGTCGTCCAAACCCTAATCGAATGAGGATTCAGAGAGATACCTATAAAAGGAGGAGCTCCGAATCCATGAAGAGGACATAAAACAATATAGCTAAACGGAAGCTAACATACTCTCGTCGGTCCGAAAGATAAGCATCTGAGAACCTCACAAAGACAACTCTGAGCGATTCAACCTTCTCAGAGCTTCTTCGGACCCAACGATTGAGGTTCGTACCTCTGAAGATCCGTCATTAGATATCGTTAGAAACTTTCATTCAATTGTAGCTTGAACGGTGTTGTTCAAAGGATATACATTAATAAAGTGATATTCTCTCCTATCATTCCGTAGAACTGTCTCGATTCGAACTGTGCTAAAATTTGCCCAAACAATTTGGTGCTAGAAGGAGGGGCTAGACAGTTTTAGCTACGTGAGACATGACAAACGGAGTAGATGACACTGGCAAACAATTCCGATCATGTGACGATCCAATCTAAAGAAGTTGCATACATAGAAGTCATATTTTCGAAATGGTTTGAAGCAATGGAAGCTCTCATGAAGTGACTTCCAGGAGTTGCTCCTCCGATCATAAAGAGTGCTCCAAATTGTTTTATAGATTCACGGACGTGATAGCACTTGTGGAGATGCCAAAGAAGTTAACGTTTTCTTCAATGAAGATGTATGACGGGACATGAATGGAAGTATCTGCGTGTGATTAGTGCAACATTGTGTGTTTTTAGTGCCTTTTGACGAAACATCTCGGGTCACCCGGTTCTCGACCAAATAGATATCTCTGTATTATTTTACAGAAAATAAATAAATCCTTTTCATGAAAAGAAAAATCAAAATATAATTTTCCAAGAATGTGCGGATGTTATTCTAAGAAAATAGATTTCTTTGTTATTCTGTTTTGTAACATAATAAATATAAATTAGGCTTTGTAAATTGAGACTAATCATCTCGTTTACTCTTTTTACTTCCTCCTGCATACTGGCTTTTGCATACTGGCTTTTCAAGTGCGGCAAGTCTCAACATGTTTTCATCAAATCGACGCTTTTCTAAACTGCTTTGTTTTTTCCTTTTGCCCCACGAAGGTTTCTTGATTTGGACCAAACTTGGAACATAAGAGCACACACTTGGCCAACATTTTTGGTCGGCATGTTCTCCGAGATCCAATTCTCTAAAGTATCCAGCCTCTCCAATTCTATTTATAGCTGCACTGTATGAATTCCCGTTCACGTTTCCTCCCAATCTTCTGGCAGCCCTCTGGATGGAAAGAGTTAGTACGATAAGGTGTTACTTAAAAGGTACTTATACAGAGAGAAGAGAGAAAGACAAAACCTTATCAAGAACATTCCTGCTACAAGAAACGACACTCCCAAAGAAATCTTCTGAATTGCTGTCATTACGCGAACCCATTGCAGAAGATCTTTAAAACATGATAAAGTCTCAGCCTTTAAAGGCGTCTCCTTTCTCGAGTCTCTCGACCATGATTCCACCACTGATTCTAGATTTGCTTTGCTTCCGTAACACGGTTCGTCTCTGGAATCATCGTTTGTTTGAACGGAAAAACCAGCTGCTTCGCAGAATGCTGTGCCATTGGACTCCCAATTTGAGGCCTTAACGCAAATGATGTCATCGTTTAATCCACAAGGGCCAATCACCTAAGCATATAACGAAACCATTAGATTCTTAAAATCTATCTACATAAAGAAAACAATTCCTTGCATTTGTTTATGACAAATCTTCTAAACCTGTGTAAGTGCATTACTGGCGAAGTATGCGCCTTTGCAAGCTTCAAAGACTCTGTCACAAAACGAAGCGCAAATGCCAGGAGGACCCGGTTGAATTCCAACATTCGGGTTACAGATTGAACACTCCAATAGCTCAAACAAATGCAGGCAATCTTGACTAGCTTCTCCATAAGTAGCCAAGTTTCTGACAGCAATGAAAGCCGGCACAGAGTTAGATCCTTGGATCCTCTACCAACAGATTTAGGAGGCTTTCCTTCTAATTCATATGGTGGAAACCGCCCTCCTTTAGAAACACATACACCTTTCGAATCCGGTTTCACTGCACCTGGAAATATTGTTCCACAACCATTCTTAAGCAAGTACAACCCTCAAAACCGAGCATTTCACTCATTTTGGAAAATTTTGATAAGTTTTGATTGCAAAGTTCCATCTCTTTTCATGAATAGAACAGTCCCAAAATGTTGCTAGCAAAAACACTGAAGGTATATGAACAACAACAAGCTGAGGAACAAACGCAAAACTCAATTTCTAATCAATTTTCTTTGCATCAGATGAGTCAAGATTATCCAAACGACAAAAAAAAACAAAAAGACAGAAACTTTGGAGTTATAAAATCCGATATCTCCGATACCCATTTTCTGAAATCTAACCAACAGATCAAAAGGAAATGTGAAGAAGAAGAACCCTAAGATTTGATACTAACCGGAGGAAAAGGATATCAGGAGATGAAGAAACAGGATCGGACTCTGAATCAGAAACGCCCTCTTCGTTAAACGTCTTCCCATCTTTCTCGACTGATCTAAAGCTCGAAGCAAAAGGTAAAGACAGAGGCGACGAAGACGAATACTCCGTGACTAAAGTTCAACCCCTTATATTACTCTTGTGGAGAAAGCACCTTTAATATCAAGTCATATAATCTATTTTATTTCAATAGTCAAAGCTTATAACATTCATTCTCTTTTGAACATTTTTCGTCATACCCATTTAAGAAGAAGAAACATGGATTAAGCAAGGTTTTCATTGTGGCACCAATCTAATCTCAAAAAAAATGACAATGTTCCGAATTAACAAGATGAGATTGATTTGGATTATTGAATAATCCTCAAAGTAACTTGACGCCAGCTTCCCTGACAGAATCGATTACGGCCTTGACTTTACCATGATACCTCTGCTCTTTCTTCATCTGAATAGTAACAGCTGGAATATCTTTCATCAAGAGTCTTTCCCCAAGGATTTTACCAATCTTTGCAGCAGCAGCCACGTCGCGTGTGACCTCCATTGTTTCCCTCAGTGTTTTCTCCTGTGAGCTCGCTGAGCAAGCCACTGTGGCCGTTGGTGAGTGGATGACTTGGGCGTGAACAAACTTGTTTGTGAAGTGCATTTTCAAGACGTAAGGTTTTAGGTAGTCGAAGAGACGTGGTGGTCTCACAGCCGGTGGAATCACCATCCTTCTCTCTCGCTCTCTTTATCTTTCTAAAAGTCTGCAAGGAGAAGCAAAGTGTGAATCCTTAAAAAGAGAGAATCTCATAAAACGTTTAGAGGGATTTGGAAGAACTAACAAGAAAACTCTTAAAGCATCAACACCCCATGAGTAATTTGAATACTAACAGAGAACGCCATTGAAAAATTTAGAGCTGCAAAATTGGAACACCAAATACGAATCATCTCATATTTTTTTATCAAAGAAAACAAACAGATCCATGAAAAAATCTGAATGACCCATAAAGTAAAAAGCTTCCAAACTTAGAAAACCCCATCAGAACATCGTTTGTACAAACCCAACAACAACAAAATATAGGTGCACGTACGAACAGTGAACATCACATTTCAAAAAAGAACAAGTCTAAAACGGAGAAGATGGAGACAGACTGTTTCGAGATCTAGGGATGATTCACGAGAGAGAGTGGCGACCGAGAGAGATAGAGATTTGCAAAGAGATTCAAGTTTCGAGATCGGAGAAGAAGGGAAATGGAGGAGATCGGCGAGGAGAGACGATTTCGAGATTCACCAATCGCGACGGAGATTATGTCGGAGTAAGAGACGCTATTTGGAGAATTGAGAAGATGGAGAGTTGCCGCCGCAGAGATAGATCCGAGAGAGATGATTTGCAAATTTGCAATAGATCTAGGGTTTCTCTTTTGTGTTTCAAAACTACATACATTTTTTGTCGAAAAACAACACACATTTCGATCTAAAAAAATATAAACAGCACACAGTTTCACATTTATGCGGATACACGCAAACCCACTTTTTCAAATATATAAACCCGCATCCGCTTCTCCATGCTTCAGTCCGCACCTGCTTCGCTAATTTTTTTTTTTTTATTTCTTGACCCGCATCCGCCCGCAGCGGGTGAAACGTGGCAAGATCCGCAGATTGTGACTCATAATGATAGGGCTACCCATGACCAAGATACAAATCTGGAACCCGTATATGATTGCATTACGGTGAAGTGGAATACAGCAAAATTCACATAAACAGAGGCAACTCCATATGATAATACCACATTGTATCTCCAAATAACTATTTCATTTTAAGCTAAATCTTCACTTATAAATCATATCACACAAAAGTTATGTGTGATGTGACACTCCTGGTTTTATAAAATGTGCTTGCTTGTTGAACTAAAAACAAACCTAGAAGAATCAAGTTCCTACGTGTTTGCTCTCCAACGATAACCAAACGAAACAACATTTGACTTCGCCCATGTAACAATTATAACAAAGATTGAAGATTGAACAATCGAAACGAATCACATATTTGGTGCCCCCTAAACTGTTTTCTTTGATAAGTTGATATTTCTGATGAGATCGAGACAAAGTAAAACGAAAATGTACCAAAAAGTAATCATATTTTTGATTTTTGGTAAAATAAATACACAAAAGGGATCGAAATATGGCCCTAAACTAAATCTATACGGAGTCTCAAGTCAAAAATATTCACCGAATATCACCTATAACCAGCTAAGAAAATGAATTTTGATCAAGACGAAACTAAAATCCAGTAAGAAACTTGTTCGAGATGGTCAAGGTTGAAGCTCAATAGCCTAGTCCTAGAAAACTAATCAACCGTAAGAACAACCGAGAAGACTTCCAATGTTCCAGAAATTCAACCCAGATTTAGCGTACCTAGAAATAGGAAAGCGAAGGAGTCCGGCGAAGGAGAGATTGAACAAAACGCCGACGAGGATGACAGGTGAAAAACCGTAAGGACGATAAATTGGGTTTTGATCAAAAAAAAAAAAAGTGAGCCCATTATTGGCCCATTCGAAGCAAGATCAAAACGCAACGTTTGAGGACGACAACCAATATGCTCTTTTCTTTTCTTTTTTTTTTTCTTTTTAACGACAAACAATATGTGCTCTTTTCGTGATTTTGGTGATATATACTTGTTAAAATCCGAAACCATGTATATGCTTTGGACTGGGTATTCAAACATTTTCGAAGAAAAATATAAGATAGAATCAGTCATGTTTTAACTTTAAACATATCCATTTCATATTTATTGGACTATTTCATGCGTATATATATCATATATAAAAACTCTTAACTTAGGAAATTGATATATTCAAAGTTAAAACATGATTGATTCTATCTTATATTTTTCTTCGAAAATGTTTGAGTACCCGGTCCAAAGCATATTGTTTGCCGTTAAAAAGAAAACAAAAAAGAGCATATTGGTTATCGTCACTAAACGCTGCGTTTTGATCTTGCTTCGAATAGGCCAATAATGGGCTCACCTTTTTTTTTTTTGAGCAAAACTCAATTTATCGTCCTTAGGGTTTTTCACATGTGATCCTCGTCGGCGTTTTGTTCAATTTCTTCTTCGCCGGACTCCGTCGCTTTCTATTTTCCAAGTACGCTAAATCTAGGTTGAATTTCTGGAACATTGGAAGTTTTCTTTGTTGTTCTTACGGTTGATTAGTTTTCTAAGATTAGGCTATTGATCTTCAACTTGGAGCATCTGGAACAAGTTTCTTACTGGATTTTAGTTTCGTCGTGATCAGAATTCATTTTTTTTGCTGGTTATAGGGGATATTCGGTGAAAATTTTCGACTTGAGGCTCCGTATTGATTTAGTTTAGGGCCACATTTTGATCCCCTCTGCGTATTTATATTACCAAAAATAAAAAATATGATTAATCTTTGGTACATTTTCGTTTTACTTGGTCTCGATTTCATCAGAAATGTCAACTGATCTAAGAAAACAGTTTAGGGAGGCACCAAATCTGTGATTGGTTTCGATTGTTCAATATTCGATCTATGTTATGATTGTTACATGGGCGAAGTCAAATGTTATTTCGTTTGGTTATCATTGGAGAGCAAATACGTAGGAACTTGATTCTTCTAGGTTTTGTTTTGGTTCAACAAGAAGGCGCATTTTATAAAAACCAGGAGTGTCAAATCACACAGTCTCTGTTTGATATGATTTATACGTGAAGATTTAGCTTAAAATGGAATAGTTATTTGGAGATACAATGTGGTATTATCCTATGGAGTTGCATCTGTTTTAAGTGAATTTTGCTGTATTCCACTTCACCGTAATGCAATCATATACGAGTTCCAGATTTGTATCTTGTTCATCGGGTGTTGATGCTTAGTGAAAGTTAAGAGATTTCTTCTTGGTTCTTTCAAATCCAACACGTGTTTTATCTAATTTCAAAAAAAAGTATTTCCGGCCTAATTTCAAATCCAACGCAATATAAAAGACCTTGAAAATTCGATCTACATCTCAAGCTAGAATCGATTTCTTTTATTAGATTGTGTAAGTTCTATCTAACTTCGGCAATTACATTTGCAGCAAAACGAAAACTGAAACCAAGTAAAAAAGAGTTCCTTATTTTCAAATCTCACAGGATAAATCTAAGAGTTTCACACAACAACACAAATCAATTCTCTAGAAGATATTGAAGATTAGAGAGGGACGATAAAAGCGTACATGAAGCTGCCGATAAAAATCCTGGACGATGGGATTGTGGGAAGCGACGAGCGGCGCCTTTTGATCTTGAAAGAAAGAAGAAGAAAATGTGCCTAGGATTTTTTTGGCGTTTAAGGTGCTCTTGTATTTAATTATTTTTTAAAAGATATATATTTAATATCTGTTAAGATTCAATGACTCAAAGGCAATGTCTTATGTGACAAAGAGTC
>OVAY01003566.1:0-10593 GCA_900406395.1 Kernera saxatilis
GATTTTGCGGTTTGAAGGGAAAATGCGATTTTATTGTTTTGGAGAAAAATGAGATTTTACGGTTTTGACAAAAAAATACGATTATACGGTTTTGGCAGAAAAATGCGATTTTGCAATTTTTATGAGAAAATGCTATTTTATTGTTTTGGCGGGAAAATGCGATTTTACGGTTTTGTCGGGAAAATGCGATTTTACGGTTTTGGCGGAAAAATGTGTTTTTGCAGTTTTGGCGGAAAATACGTTTTTGCGGTTTTTACGGGAAAATACGATTTTGCAGTTTTGGCGGAAAAATACGATTTTGCGGTTTTGGCGAAAAAATGCGATTTTACGATTTTATAGTTTTTGGAAAATAATATTTTACAATTTTTTGTTTTGTTTTTGTAAAGGTATTTTTGTCCTTTTAAATTTTTAGATTTATTGAATGCATTTCCAAGACTCATCCGGATGAAGATGTATCGATTTGGCTCATCCAGATGAATTTTGAAAATTAGTGTAAATTTTTAAAACTTATTCAGATGATCCATCTGGATGATACTCGTTTTTGACATTAAACGAACATCAAAAAGCATCTTCATCCATATAGACCATCTGGATGAGCAAACATGCCATTTGTATTAAGTTTTTGGTTTTTTTTTTTTCTTTAAAGTTGCCACGATTTTTAAAATTCATTTATGAAAATGGTATGGTGTAAGCATCAATATGACATGACAACCTGAGGATTAACAAGATTGACTTTATAAATAAATACGTACAAGATAACTTTTTTTTGTGTGCAAACGTACAAGATAACTATTACAAGAAAAAATACAAAATAGTACTCTAAAGAAGATGAGGAAGAATAGAAGCTTCACGCACTACTATTTAAAGAGAGATTATGGTGGTTAGGTGATTAGCAATTGCTAATTATAAATAATTTATGACAGCCCACGCATTTGGACATATCAAGCATCGGGATTACCTCCATCATTTTATATTAACTCTCTATTTGTTTTAATCTTTTCTGAATCCTCTTTTGGGTTTTGATTAGGACACACGGGGACACAAAGGGACCGAAGCTTATATATCAGCGTATAAAGACATACATCTTTTAATTACTTTCTTAATTAATCTTTGTCCTATTAGTTTAGTACACGCGTTCTCCATTAATTGCATCCCTTTTAAATTATCTGCATAAATATTTAGACCCCTTAATTAACAAAAAAAAAAAAAAATATCTAGACCCCTTTTTGCATACACTTCATCAGCACTTAATTAATCAAACAGAATATTCATTTTTCTTATAGAAAATGGACAACGATATCTGATGGGAATGGGATCGAGACAGAAAAAAATGAAATTATATACTGACAGGATTTGCATTCATTTTAGTTTATAGAGAATTGACAGATTTAATAGTATTACATTACATGTAGCTGAGTGTGTAATGTGTATATAGGCGCATGTAGATCATGTGGATGTGAGTAGGAACAAAATCAGAAAGACTTCGCTTTATGTTCAACTAGCGTTAAAAGTGAAGGATCCGAGGTGTAATTTATTGATAACTATAGGCATATAGGCAATCTATTTTATTCATATCTATCTATTATTATATCTTCTTCATTATACTCTACATTTCGCCACTATGTGCAGTCTATTTATATCACACTTATTTCCGAGTACTAATCAAGTATGTAATGGGCTTAAGCATATACAACAGTCACAACGGATAAACCATTTTGCAGATAGAATATTTTAACATTTTTTCTTTTTTTTGTTTGTTTAGCGTTTATACTTAAAGCGAAACAAAAAGATAAAAAGAAAAAAAAAATCGAGGGAATATATCGTAGAACATATAGTACAGCAACAAAGTTTTGCACATGGATTCTTTGCTTTTAATCTTTAGAGAAGAAGATACAAAATATTCATTAAAATAATCAAACTTTGGATGCTTGAAAAGTAGAAAGAAATATAAAGTTGATGAGATGATATTTAGAGAAGGAATAACAGAAAAAAAAAAAAAAAAAAAAAGGAGAAAACAATGGTGGCATGGCCCGACCCGTAGCCCGTAGGGCGTGAGAGAGTGAGTGGTACTTAGTTTTTCGAGGGAGCGTCTCTCATTTGTGTTTTACTTTAGGAACTTTTGTGGGTTTGCTTTTTGTTATTTATGGTCACAAACCAAGATTTGGTCACTCTTTCTTCTTTG
Organism: Kernera saxatilis; assembly: GCA_900406395.1. Lineage (NCBI taxonomy): Eukaryota > Viridiplantae > Streptophyta > Magnoliopsida > Brassicales > Brassicaceae > Kernera > Kernera saxatilis. The sequence goes on from OVAY01003566.1 coordinate 2,183, forward strand.
CACTTTCATTTCACCAAGACCACCTTATAATTTCTAAAGTGGACATTGACATATCCTCCTTACCAAAGTCCTTTGTTTCATCATCAATCACTCTTTTCCTAATCCCACCTATTCATGTTGTTACAAGGACACTCACGCGCACACACACGTGTGTGAGAGATAAAAACTCGAAATAGTTATCATCTTATAATTAAACGCAATAACCAAGCCTAGTAGTTTTTTTTTTTTTGAGAAAGAACCAAGCCTAGTAGTTGAAGAGCTCATTATGGGGTTAGAGAAGCCAGAGTTCGAGTCTTTCTAGCGTTTTAGTCATGGTCGCTTCAAACAATAATATCCGGCGTTCCACAAGTTCCGGAGATTAGTCTGAACGTTGATATGGGATCCCCCGGTTATCAAAACAAAAGCAAAAAAAATAACGCATATAGAATATAATTTATAATCTTTTCGATTAATCTAAAGAGGTGTAAGGGAAAAAAGAGGATGAACGTGAGAGAAAGGAAATGAGCATAAAAGAAAAGCAATGAGCACAGTGACTGAAAGCGATAAAGGAAGATTGTAAGTTTTTTCAGATTGAAATTTTTACAGAGATTTCAGCAAAGAGATGAGAAAGTGGAAAGTAGAAAGCGAAAGGCTTTTTTTTGATGGGGCGAAAGCAAAAGCGGATTAGAGAGGAGAAAGCTGGTATTAGTTAAAGAAAGACAAAAAGAAATGTAACTCTCTTTTGGATTTGACATTAAAGAAGCTTGCAAATGTAGACTTTGTAGGAGCCATATCAATAATACATTGAATCCACATTCAGAAATGAAATTATTCATGCCTCTAAGATTCAATTATGGGCATTGTTGATTGGATTACGACTTGGGAAAAGGCTCAAGACTCAAGACCCATTTGTAAAGCCCATGGACTTCTACATTTTGCAGCACAAAGTCCTTAATATTCTTGATCTGCAAGATTCACTGTCCTAAGTTTAAACTAGTTCAAGCCATCCATCCATCACAGCTTTCAGTTTCAGTGTAACAAAACAAAATGTAAAGGTTGACCTTTTTTATCAGCGAGTATATTTCAAACATGTATTGTTTCAGGGGATTCAAATTTGCTATACAGAAGAAAACACCAACACTCTCTGTGTTCTTGTCAACATTCAAATTCAATCTCTGCTATCATGTAAGCAGCAAATTTACACAATGTATCAGGTCTAGGTACTTCTCGGTATAGTATGTATAGACTAACCCTTTTGATGTGTTTCATTGAAAAACTCTTTCAATTGCCTCCTGTGCCACCGAGTTGCAACTTCTCTCTCTCCAGCTTCAGCTGTGACACAAAAAACTTGAATTAATATCATCAGTGGAGAAACGCAAGAAGTACACTTTATTACTTGGTATTGACACAATGACACTTACCATTTTCTTTACTCGACTATTGGCGGCAGGAGTTCCTCCAATGACACAATCAGAATCGTAAGGGCTACAAATACGCACTACTCCCATTACTAGAATGTCTTTCTTGTCCCACTTCACAGGAAGCCTGGAATGCAGCATCCCATAACATTCAATTAAAAAGAGTAAAAATGTTAAAACTCACTAGATAATTTCCATGCCAAATGCAGCAAAAACTACCTTGACTACTTTCTTTGACAACTCTAGTCGAGCCATAATAGCAGCTCAGCATAAGAAAACTCTAGTTAAAATTTGAGATTCGATGCTGATTTACAACCACTTTTACAGCAGCAACAACTGTTAGCAATTCGAACATTCAAACATACTTTGCTGCAATAGTATAATAAAATCCAAACCAAATTCCTCACAGGTGTTAAGAAACAACTAGCTTAACTAAGCAATCAATTCCTTAAGACTTCGTTTCCATCCCGTTGCTACCATACCAGAAGCAAAGCACAATCAAACAGTAGCAGTAAAACTGTAATCAATCTAAGCTGTTGTCATCTTCTTCACACAAGAACTATAACAAGATTCGAAGAAGTATCGGGTTGCACAAAACAATTAACATCATCCATTCAAGATAAGAGCCAAAAGATCCTTACGTCTTAGACAACGCATCGAAGATGCTCTGCGCCTCTGCGGTTACACCAACACCAATAGACTCGATTCGGCTACGTAATACGTTTCCTCGTAAGCTAGATTGATCAAAACAAGCGCAAAATCCGAAACAATCATAAGAGATTGCAACAGCTATCACCTAATGGCGACTTTCTCTTTCACTTTGAGTCGTTCAAGATCAACCGAACGGTTTTTCTTAGCGAGCGGATCCTTGGATTTCGCTATAGAACTGAGCTCCGATATGAATTTCGCATACACCATCCGTGTAGTGATCGAATCCACAGCTTTAGACATCGTACCTTCTTGTAAATCAGTAACCCGTCAAGGAAACCGCACGAATTCAAGTGCGAAAACAAAACACCTAAAAATCTCAAGAAGACGAAGTAGCAGAAAGAAGAAGAAAGAAAAGCGAACTACGTGCTGCGAGTAACATCGAAAGGATATGAAAAATGACGATGTTGAGATCAGAATCATAAGCCAAGACGATCCCCTTGAACTTGTCTCCGGTGGTCAGCGTGACCGTGAATGTCTTCCCCACCTCGAATTTCTCGCCCTCTCCTACGCCGTCGTCTTGGACCACCGTTGCATCCGCTGGATTCATGGCGACGATCGGAATCTAAATCGCGGATTGAAAAACTGACGGTTGAAAAATATCTTCTTCAACTTCAAAAAAAATTGTAACCGTTAATGAGCCTCCGTCTACAGCTATAAAGGCCCATATAAACCTCTAATGGTTTGTTTGTTATATTTAAGCTTTTACTGGGCCTAACTTAGCTACTAGCTTAAAAATAGATTGAAAGGCCCAATTAGATTTTTCGGTTAAGAGCGGTTACATTATATTAATTTTTCAAGGTGATGAAAATTTTAGACCATCTTACTCTTTTGCATATTTTGTGTTTTTTTTCTTTTTCTTTTTTTAGAGAAAAGAGTGTTCTTTTTTTTTCTTTTTCTAAAGAGTAACATGAATGAAATTTTCTATTGTTTTCAAATATAAACAGGAAAACGAAGTGGTCCAACTGGCATAATTAAACTAATCATTTTATTTTGTCAAAAGGGAGATGGGAAGCTGGTGAGCTACTACTACATCACCATTATCTCCTGTCATTACTTTTAATTTTTATATTCTGGATGTCAGTCTTGAATGTTGGTTCTAAATATTTAGTCTAGATTTTCTTTAAAGAAAATTGATTATTTGAATATAAATGTTTATTTGAATTTATCTAACCATAGTGTTCTGTTATTCTAAGTTAAATATTAATGCCCACAAGATAGTTTTTTTTTTTCTCTTCGGTTGTGTTAAAATTTCACTTATTTTCAAGATTTGTGACCAATGACAAAAATGTTTTTTTTTTTGTAATCTAATGGCATTGTAATTGATCATTTTATTGGCTAACAATTTGAATCGTCGGAAAGAGGAGGGCACATGGAAGAATGGAAATTATGGAATGGACCGAAGTTAACGGAGATGAAGACAATAAGACGAACCCTCATTGCAAATTTAGAACACATCTTTGATCACATGTTGTTTGAGTCCATCTCTTGCACATGCCTTCTACACATAATGCTTGTTCATCCTATATATTATCTTTTAACAGCTATCAGTTATGATTGTAGTGGACAATTATTATCGTTCAAAAACTTTGTTTAAGGTTTAAATTTCAAGCAGCTATATTTTTAGAGTTAATGATCTTATAATTACGCTTTTTGATCCACAGTTTTTGCATATGAAATTCATACGTTCCATAGTGTTTGTAATCTCAGAATCAACCGTTGTAAATATGTAATACTATTATTTTATTAATGCTAACCATCCATCTTTTACATTACAAGTTTATTCGAACCAAAAGTTCTAAATACACAAAGCTTGCAAGTATCAACGATTATTTTATCAAATAACCAAATTGCTTCTTTTTTTAAAGACCATTTAAAATGCATTATGATATGAATCTTATTTTGAATTAGAAATACAAAGGTATCGTTTATAATTTAAAATTATTGAGCCAGAAACCGAATTGCTTTTTTATTGCTCTCAAAATTTTCTACCGTCTAGTAAAATCATTACATGTTGGTCGGTAAAATTATATCTACGTTGACTATGCCATCGAATCATTGGAACCGTACAAAAAGGTGTCCAGTATTTATCACTGTTTTAAACAACTTTCTGTCAAAAATCAAACTTTGCTAATCATTTTTTTTTTATCAAACAGTAATTTATCTAGTTCTTATTTTTTTTTGTCGTCATCTAGTTCTTATTTACATTGCTTAACGTGTCACCACCTTAAATCACATTACATTTTTAGCAAAAAAAAATAAAATAAATCAAATTACATCGCAACACGTTATATTTGACTTGGACCATTTTCAGTGGACACTGACAATTATACCCTGACACGCACAAGCAACAAAGAATGTCATGACGCACCGCATCGAGGGCTAATTTCGTAATTCACCATATCCCGAGTAAAGCCATCGGAGTCTGGCCAATTTCAAACTGGCCACTCTCTGATCAAAGACAACTTTCTACTCCACCACAAGCCACATTAATATAAATATAATTAACAACGAAAGATGATTGTGCAAGCATAGCAGTAAACTCCTTATCAAAAAAAAAAAAACCTCATTAATACGTGAAAATTCTTGTAAAAGTCCCAGATTTGTAATTCTACAATAACTCGATGACTAAAGTAAGTAGAGTCTTACGTCAAAAACTAAAATTAAATTCCCGGTGGACTACAATTTTAGGATTATCTTAAGCAAAAAAGTAAAGAAATACCTATTTACAACTGTACGAAAAATATTTTATATATTTAATGTGGAATTTATTGAAAATTAAGCAGAGCAACAGCATTGACATGGATAGACTAATAATAAAGATTTGAGTAAAATATTCCTCCCATGGTCCAAAACCATTGAACCATTCGTCTCTTCCACATAAAACAGAACAACCACCAAAAACCGATGTGACATGTACTTGGAAAAAAACACCATATTATCAATAATCAAACCAAGAAGAATCAACAAGGCCAAAAAAAACAAAAAAATCAAGGTTGTTCTATATTCCTAAAATGGGATCGAAAGAGCAACATAATTGTCTAAGTCAGAGAAAGATCGTTCTATTTATAGTCTTAGCATTTCTACCAATTGCTCTGTATCGACTCTGTTTCAATAATCCATTCTCCGCCATTGATGACACCTCTCTCCAAGACTCTGCATCTCACGTTGTAATCACTAGCTACTCTTCTTCTTCTTCTTCTCAAGGTAAAATTGAATTTATTCAATATGATTGCGTATATATATGCAAGCATGATGGTTTAAAGTATGTTGTGTCGATCTGCAGAAGAAGAAACTCAAGAGACATTTGATCGTATAAAGGAAGAAGCTTTATGCGATTATACGAAAGGGAAATGGGTAAGAGACGAGATGGGTCCACTCTACAACGGCTCGAGCTGCGGAACAATCAAAGATGGTCAAAATTGCTTCCGCCATGGCAGACCAGATTCTGGCTATCTTTACTGGAAATGGAAACCAAACCAATGCGATATACCGAGATTCGACGCGAACCGGTTTCTTGATCTTATGAGAGACAAGCATATAGCTTTTGTCGGCGACTCCATGGCTAGAAATCAGCTCGAGTCTCTTATCTGTTTGCTCTCTACCGTCTCTATCCCTGATCTCGTTTACAGAAACGGAGAAGACAATAAATTCAGAAAATGGCGTTTCGAATCTCATAACGTCACGGTCTCGGTTTACTGGTCCCCGTTTCTTGTGGCCGGTATGGAGAAATCTGGAAGCTTGGACCACAATATATTGCACCTAGACCGAGTGGACGAGAAATGGGGAAATGATTTAGAACGTATCGATACGGTCGTAGTCTCCGTGGGACATTGGTTTCTGCATCCGGCGGTTTATTTCGAGTCCGGTTCTGTTTTGGGATGCCATTCTTGCGAAGCAAGCAACTGTACAGAGATAGGGTTTTTCGATGTGTTTAGAAAAGCGATAAGAACGACGTTGAAGGCGGTTGCCGGAAGCCGCCGCGAGGTGATCTTGACTACGTTTTCGCCGTCACATTTCGAAGGCCGGCCTTGGGATAGCCTCGGCGCGTGTAACATGACGGAGCCGTACGAAGAAGGGAAGGTTCTAGAAGGTTTGGACTTGGAGATGCGGCGGATAGAGATGGAGGAGGTTACGGCGGCGAAAGCAGCGGCGGAGGCGGAGGTGAGGTTGGAGGCGTTGGACGTGACGGCGATTTCGGTGTTGAGACCAGACGGACATCCTGGTCCATACATGTACGAGTTCCCGTTCAAGAACGGTGTGCCGGAGAGAGTTCATAATGATTGTTTACATTGGTGTTTGCCTGGTCCGGTCGACACGTGGAACGAGATTATGATTGAGATGTTGCGGCGATGGAGGGTTTAAAATGATGAACGATGATTGTGGAAGTGATCCTATGATATCATTATACATGCATATGGCAAAAGGTGTAATCATTTTTTTCTTCTTTGAAATGTAGATAGTTTCTTTTCTTGGGTTTTAGATACGAAAAAAGAAAAAACTTGGATAATACTTTTGTTGTTGTTATTTCCGTTCTGTAATCGATGGAGGAGTACAAAAGATAGTTGGATATAGCTTGATCACTAAACACATTCTTTTTCTTTTTTTCTTACAATGTGTTTACATTAAGTTGTTTCGTTACAAATCCGATGGTCGAATCTTTCAATTATTGCATGCCGGATTTATATGTCTATGTACATTAGCGACTAGCAAGTCCGTTATATTATATTAGGGCGTAGATAGCTGTGACTATGATTAGAATTCCACTTGTCTTTTTTGTTTGGTTTTGTTTAAAGGCTGCTAATTAGAATTCCACTTGTTGTATGATTGAAGTAGTGGTAATGGCACTGAGAGAACATTGTTAAAAAATGTTAGTATTGGACCTATTAATATATTTTTTTTTCTTTATAATTTGGAGATATCTCGAGCCGAAAGTCTGATCAATTGAAACTTTTAATTGTTGTAGTGTATTTGACAATTTGTAGTGATACAATTGTTTGTAAGAGGACTTTGTGGAATCAAGTGGCAACTGGCAAGAAAGGGATGGTGGGCACTGTGAGTAAGAGAGAAGATATGTGATGTTGTATGCAATTTTGCAGGTTTTGTATCTGTGCAGAGAGCAGATTAAGACCCAGAGATGTGTTTTATTGCTTTTTTTTTTTTTTGTCTTTTATTTCTTACATATGTTATTTTCCATTGTCATTTTTTTTTCGTCTTTCTTGTGAAGAAGAGAATCTTCAGTTACCCAATACAATAGACGGAAAAAAAAAACATTTTATTTTTTTCCTGAGAGTAGCGGTTTTAACTTTTCGCCAGCTGTTTATTTATTTTTACTTTTTGCCACAATGCCCTGTTAATTACTACAGAAATTGCATCTGATAACAAAGAAAAACACGGTATTTAGAGAGATGACAAAGTCACGATTTTCCCACTGTTTATTTCTCGTTAATACATCTATGCCCCTACTTCCCCTAATGATATTTCGCCAGGCTAAAGATACGAAGTGATATGGTGTCAGTGATATAATCTTCTAATAAGATATTCAATATCCCGCCATAATCGGTTCATCAATACATACACAGAGAGAGAGAGGAAATAAGGTCCAATCATGTGCAAAAGAGAAAAAACCAATAAGCTGTTTTAGAAAAATACTGCTCTTACGGAAACTGCCTTTGACAGTAATCATAAAAGACGAGAAAGAGAAACATCGAGCCAGGCAAAGACGGCACCGTTCATCGGGAACTAGTTCACGGCGAACATTACCCATTGATCAATTAACGGAATTGGAGGTCACTGTAACGATTTTGCTTCTAAAAAGGTACGGTCTGTATTTTCTATATAGGTTTTAGTGAAATCCGAGTATGTGTCTGCACAATCCAAGCACTATATGATAATTTCAAATTTACGGTCAATAACTGATCATATCAAATACCATACTATTTAAATCATAAATATATTTGTTGGAAAAGTTTTACCGTCCTTCTATGGAGTCATCAACTGCAGATTTGCTACTGCGTTTGCAAAACTCGTGGAATGTATAGCAGTATCAATTTCGGCATCAAGTCTAATTACACCATTCACCGGCACAACCCCACTACTGACTTCCATACAAGCGTCGTCGGACGATCCAGTCGATGATCTCGTCCCTTCTTTATCACCCACTTCATTGGGCGGCAAGCATTGTGTTAGCGCGTTGTGCCGGATCATTACCGCATCCATTTCTTTCTTTGTTAAAATTTCCTGCAGAACTTTCTAGCTAGCAATGGAATAATCTCTGGAGAAAAAACCTTCCCAAAATTCAGGCGT
>OVAY01003567.1:0-10587 GCA_900406395.1 Kernera saxatilis
ATTTACAAAAATTTATAAAATCAAAACTTTTATTCGAAGTTCAGCGACTTACTAACATTTATTATAACCCAAACAACATCACCCAACTATCATGCATAATTCCCATTGCTAACATCCAACCTACACAGGTTCACACATATCTATTGTCTACTAGGGATCCACAATCCACATATCACACTCCTCACTTTAGTCTATCCGAGATGGTTGCAATGGACCGAACATGAATCACCCTGCACCTTCCTTTGCTCACAGGAACTGAAACTCGAACTCTGCAATACAGAACTGCCAGGAGATTACTTGCAGAAGAAGATAGGTTTTCCAGGAAACTTTCCCAAAATAGAAAATCTCGGAAAATGAAACTTTCCTAAAATAGTAGCTTTCTAAAAATAGAAAATTTTCAAAAATAGAAACATTCCGAAAATGGAAAGTTTCCAAATCGGGAAACCTCTAATTAGGAAAGTCCTAAATCATGAAGTCTCGATTAGAAAACATCTAATTAAGGAAAGAGGATCTAGGGTTTCTTAAAATAGATCTAGGGTTTCCTTATTGGTTCTAGGGTTTTGACAATTCGACCCGAGAGAAAGATCGGCCGATAACTTTCGTGTCTTACCTCCGATTGCAGATTGGAAAGCTGTTCTAGAAATATGACATCCGGGGCTTTCTGTTGATAGGGCTTTGGGCAGGGCTTTGGGCAGGGCTTCGGGCAGGGCTTCGGGCAGGGCTTTGGGCAGGGCTTCGGGCAGGGCTTCGCCACTCTAAAGCTCTCTGTCCTCTTAGGGTCGTGGCTTCTCTATTTATAGAGTGAGAAATGAGGGTTTTAGGTTACGGGCTTCCTCGGGTGAAAGACACAAATGCCCTTAATGAATCTTTTGGGTCTTTGGCCTTTGGGCTTAGGTTTAGGCTTAGGCTTAATTGACTAGGGTTTAATCTAAAAGGGCTTGGGCTTTAGGGTTTAATAGCTAGGTTTAGACTAATGGGCTCGGGCTAAATAACTAGGGCTCTAGGTTTTAAGGGTTTTGGGCCGGACCTTTGGCCAGGGCCTTCACAAGGACCTTGTTCCTGGGCTGTCACAAGGACCTTGTTCCTCAGTAGGATTTTCTTTAGATTGATCTCAACCATCCATCAAAGTAGAGATTGTTGACAAGTGGTGTTGAATTGGACTATAATATGGATACTAATCTTTTAATGCATTGCATAAGTGACACATATCTCTTAATGTCTCTAAGAATGACACATATAGTGACACTAATCTTTTAAACACCATTTGTCCATTTGTTAATTTATTTAGAAATTAAAATTCTAGAAACTCAATATCATTGGTTACCAAATATACTCTTAACATATAATATTTCCATTAAGAAAATTGATACTATAAGACTACCTTAAAAAATATGAATAATGAAAATATGAATTTTACATACATATTTCTTTCATATTTCTTACATGTAGGATACAGTTTAGCATACATTTCTCATAAAATAGTTACCTATGAAGTTGATTGTTGATTTTTCAAAAACATTTTATTGCAGAATTTCCAGCCTCTCTTATTTGGACACCCGAGAAAAGAAAATTAACTTAACAAATTGATTTGACTAAAAAAAAAATCTTTACAAATTGATTTTGTTAGTGGTATGATTTTCTTCGTTTATATTTTATTATGCACGTTTGAAAATTAGTTTTGTTTTCTATATTTTCAGCGCTGAAATCATTAACTACTAATGTTATATTAAGGTTTGAAATCCCATCATTAGCTTCTAACTACAAGGTCGAATTTGGGTCAACTAAAGTTAGGTACTTTTTGTGTAAGAAACGTGGTTGAACAAGTTTACAAGCCATGTGGACACAATCTCCGGCCGCAACAACAAACTAGAAGATCTCCAAGTACTGAAAACCTTGGTTGACCAAATTTCTAGGTTACTCATGAGCATGCTTTGAAGCTATCGGAGAAAGCACCAAGTTTAGAAGTACCAACGGCAAATGTTACGTTATTATAATGATAATCAGAGTGACAGTAAAAAAAAAAAGTAATTTCGAAAAGAGATACCACCTCATGAACTTAAGTTTTGACCATTCATGTATGTATTATAATAATAATAATAATAAAAAAACATTATAACTTGCAGTAAATGAAGAATATTCAATTGACAATGAATTTTTTTTCAGTTGAAGACAAAAAAAATTCAAGTGGAGCTTTAGTAAGGAAAAAATATCATAATGAAAATAAAATTTCAAAATTATAAACGAACGAGTGTACGAATTAATTCAAAAAATCATTTTCTATTTACATACTTAGCATTTTTTTTATTTTATCAATATTATATTTACAATAACATACTATGTTAAAAATATATATATATATGTACGATTATAGACCCTAATCGACTATCGCAAGACTTGAACCAATCGATAGAAGAAGTAGAAGTAGAAAGGGACGACACAAGTGATTTTACGAGTTCAGAGATATCCTCCTACATCTCGCTGGAAGAATTTTCGGAATCCACTAGATCTTCAGCTCAATCTCGAGCTCTTCCTCTCAACAATCTCTCTCCCTCTCACTTGCTTAATCCTTTACAAGATGAACCCAGTATAAGCCTTAAAGAGCTACGAAAAAGATACACGGCTTTATACAATAGCTGTATACAATACAAAATACCCGCGAATCACCTGATTACACGTGTGCTTGGGTTTAGCTAATGACAAGCTGAAACCCTCTCCTTCGCTTAGAGAGTCCGAGATACTTAAGATATATGGATATTGATCTTCAAATCTCCACCTTGTCCAATATTCCTCTTCCGATACTTGAGCAAACTCGCTCAACCTCCACAGCCCACTTTGCACTTGGCTGCTTCAACTTTCTGAGTAAACCCACTCAGCTTCTTCTCTTGAGTCCGAACCAACTCAGTCTTCTGAAACTCGGAGTAGTTTCAAAGCTTCCTGAAACTTCCCCACTGGTAGAACCTTAGTAAAAATGTCAGCTGGATTGTACGCAGTAGCAATCTTCATAACTCGTACCAAACCATCACTTATCAAGTCTCTAATGAAATGAAATTTAACTTGAATGTGTTTGGTTCTCTCATGATGGACCGCATTCTTTGATAATGCAATTGCACTCTTAGAGTCGCAATAGATAGTTACTCCTTCCTGCTTAAACCCCAATTCATTCATCAGACTTTTTAACCACATAGGTTTTTTTTATGCTTTATTCAACGCCATGTATTATGCTTTTGTAGTCGACAGAGCTACAACCTTTTGAAGACCAGACTTCCAGCTTATGATGTTACCACCAAGTGTAAACACTAAACCTGATCTTGACCTCCCTTTGTCGAGATCTGCTGCGTAATATGAGTCACGATAACCTTTGATGACAAACTCACCCTTGTTTCTGTAACACAACTTCTTATTTATCGAACCACAAATGTATCTCAATATCCATTTGACTGCGAGCCAATGTTCTTTCACCGGCTTGCTCATGTACCTGCAAACCAACCCGATAGGAAATGCTAGATATGGCTTGGTCCCTATCATAGCATATATGATGCTTCCTACTGCACTCTGATAGGGGACATCTTTTATAAACCCTTACTATTCTTGAGCCTCTCTATATATTGCTGCTTTCAATTTGAAGTGAACCCCCATCGGTGTTGACACTGGTTTTGACTGATCCATTCCAAAATTTCCCAACACCTTCAGTAGGTAATCTCCTTGCGAGATGAATAATGCGCCCTTGACTATGTCTCTTGTAATCTCCATTCCGAGAATCTTCTGGGCGTCTCCTAAATCTTTCATGTCAAATTCAGTATTCAGAAGAGCTTTCAACTCATTTACCTGCTTCTACTCTTTAGTAGCTATAAGTATGTCATCTACATACAGAAGATACATATAAACATCATTTTGGAGTTCCTTGAAGTATACACACATGTCGTAATCACTTCTTTTGTACCCACTAGCCTGCATGAATTCATCGAACTTGTTGTTCCATTGTCTAGGTGATTGTTTAAGACCATACAACGACCTCTTGAGTAAGCAGACTTTCTCAGGATGATCTTTATCTACATATCCTTCTGGGTTGATCCATGTAGATAGTTTCATCCAAATAAGCGCAGAAACGCCGTCTTCACATCCATTTGTTGTAGTTCCATGTCAAAATGAACCACCATAGACATTATGAACCATATAGAAACATGATTTACTACAGGTGAGAATATCTCCTTGTAGTCTACACCTTCCTTTCGAGAATAACCATTAGCAACCAAACACGCCTTAAATCTTGGATCCTCTACTCCAGCTATCCCAGCCTTCCTTTTGAATATCCATTTGCATCCAATCGGCCTCTGAACTTTGTCTCTATCAGCCAATATCCAGGTTTTATTCTTCAGGAGTGACTTCATTTCTTCATCTGAGGCTTCTAACCATTTCTCACTATCAACGTCCTTAAAGCTTCTTGATAGCTTGCTGGTTCTGGATACCTTGCATCTTCAGTCATCAGATACACATACCCTGCTATCTCATCATTTTCATCTTCCTCATAGATTAAATAAACAGAGGTAGCTGCTGCTTTTGCCCAGAATGTCTTCTCCAGACCACTCTCACTAAGCATACTTCTAACTTTGTTCATAATAGTTTTGTTCAGCCTTTCTCAAAATCCATTTTGTTATGGAGTGTAAGTGCATGTCTAGTGTCTTACAATCCCTTGATCTTTGCATAACTAATCAAACCTGACATTGGAAAATTCAAAGCCATTATCTGTGCGAAGCTTCTTTATCTTTCTTTCTATTTGAACCTCAGCCATTGTTTTCCACTCAACAAACTTATCGAATGCTTCATCTTTGGTTCTTAGAAAGTATATCCATACTTTTCTAGACCAGTCATCAGTGAATGATATGAAATATTGGCATTTTCCTAAGCTCATGGGGACATTAGTTGATCCCCAAAGATCTGAATGGATGTAGTCCAATTTATCCTTAGTCAAAACCTAAGCAGGTCCGAAGCTGACTTTGTGTGTCATTCCTATAACACAATCTTCGCAAAACTTTATTTCTGATATATTTGTGCCATCTAGGCATCCCTTATTGACCAGAACATCTAAGCTTTTCCGACCCACATGGCCCATTCGACTATGCCAAAGTTCGGTTTGATCCTCATATGAACCGTTATTTTTTTTATGCTTTAACCACTATGGAATCTGACTTGTTGTTATATGACTATTGACTTGTAGCTAAATAAGCCTCATTAACCTTTGCAGATCCTTGCAAAATGTAGAGAGTGTCATTACCTTTCCTAGATCCATTCATAATAGTCATACAACCTTTCACGATTCTCATGACTCCATTAGTCCCCCTGAACTCACATCTTCTTTGTTCTAAATTTCCTACTGAAATGAGATATCTACCAATCTCAGGCATATATCTCACATCATGAGGAACACATGTAGTTCCATCAAAATTCAAGAACCTTACTAACCTCACATCTTCTTTGTTCTAAATTTCCTACTGAAATGAGATTTCTACCAATCTCAGGCATATATCTCACATCATGAGGAACACATGTAGTTCCATCAAAATTCAAGAACCTTACTAACCCGATATACCTTGGACTTGGGAGTGAGTGTTATATATTGGCCATTCTTACTATGCCTAAATTGACGGGCTTTAGATCTAGAAACACATCTCTTCTTGGAGTCATATGAAATAAGCAGGCCGAAGCTAGAACCCATGTCTCGAAATCATTTTCACCTAGAGTCAAGTTTAATTCAGCTGATATAAGTCCCACTAAGTCTTGAGCATCATCCTTGGCAAGAAATGACCCGCCTTTGTCTTGTGACTGGCCTCTATTCTTGTTTCTTTCAAGCCACTTGTAGCACTGCTTCTTGTAGTGCCTCTCCTTGCCGCAAATCCAACATATTTTCTTTTTGTCATTAGACCTTGACCTTGATCTATTGTTCTTGCCTTTTCCTGATCAAAAGTTTCTTGTTTCTGTCCTGCCTCTGACGAAATATGCATCTGAGCTATTTCTTGAACCCAATTGATCCTTACGCTCTTTTTCTCTAGATCTTGCTGAGCTCGCGAAATCCTCCAATTTAATTACTTCTCTACTATACTTGAGAGTTTCCTTTAGAAATTAGTATTTCCTTGGCAATGAATTCAAGAGTAAGATTGCTTGTACCTTTTCTGGTACTTCGATACTCAGGTGGCTTAGATCCCCGATTAACTTCAAGAAATCATTTATATTCTCGTCGATTGTGCGGTTGTCTTCCATTTGGTAACCGTATAGCTTGAGCTGGGTGTGAACCCTATTTGGGAGAGACTTGGACATATACAGTCTTTCCAATAAGCTACATGTTTTCGCTGCTGTTGTACACCTTTCAATCTTGCGGAGAACATGATCGCCAACAGTAAACAATTTCAGATTCATTGCTTTCTCACATCGATCCGTTCTGGCCAGCTCATCTTCGATCCTTTTCTTTTTCTTTTCACGTTCTTTTTCTCATCTTCATCACTTAGCTCGTGGCTTGGTAAGATCATCCTTTAACCCCAATACGCTGAGATGTGCGTACATCCTTCGCTTCCACATAGAAAAGTCTCCGGTTCCATCAAATCGACCGACCTCCGATCTTGATCCAGACATCTTTGATCTCAAGATTCTGAATCAAGCCCTTGCGAATCTTCCCCAGGCAAACCTAGCTCTGATACCACTTTGTACGATTATTACCCTAATTGACTACCACAAGACCTGAACCAATCGATAGAAGAAGTAGAATTAGAAAGGGATTTACGAGTTCGGAGATCATCTCCTACGTCTCGCCGGAAATATTTCCGGAATCCACTAGATCTTCAGTTCAATCTCAAGCTCTTTCTCTCTACAATCTCTCTCTCTCACTTGCATAATCCTTTACAAGATGAACCCAAGATAAGCCTTAAAGAGTTACGAAGAAGATACACAGCTTTATACAATAGTCGTATACAATACAAAATACCCGCGAATCACCTAATTACACATGTGCTCGGGTTTAGCTAATGACAAGCTGAACCCTCTCCTTCGTTTAGAGAGTCTGAGATACTTAAGATATATGGACATTGATCTTCAATATACATATATAACAAAATACAAATCCGTGTGTACATGAGGGTTTTCATCTAGTAATCTCTAATATTTATCAGCTTACGATTTTTTTTATTATCCTCACCTCTGACTTCCACCCGTGAATACCTCTTGATACGAGCATAGAGAGAAAAAGAAGTTGATATTTTGTAATGTTCTATCGGTATTATTATTATTATTTTTGTTAAAATTTATTCTATTAAAAAGGACGGTTACAAAGCTATGATCTATAGATCATTTAATGTTAATAAAAAAATTAGAGAGTTATTAAGCATGAGAGTACACTTATAAGAAGGGTCTTAACAAGTGAGGAATAACATAAGTGAAAGGGAGATTCAAGGAAGATTCAAGGAAGAAGAGGCAGAAGATGAGTAAACATTGATGCACAGGACTAGCCTAGGGCTCCACGTCCACCTCAGCCTTTAAGATTTGTAATTATTCATTCACACATTAATAAAAGTAACCTGAAACGGGCATTCGTCTCAATTCGTTTTGGTTGTTTTACTTTTTTTCTAGTTGCGATTCGACCTAATTCTCAACAGTTTCACATTCTCTGCACATAGTCTAGAGAACTGTAAACTTTACAACACAAACGCTACATCAATACCTTCAATTTCTCTTGGATAGTGATTTTTCCGATATTGATGGAATATGCAATACGACGATAATACAATTTCTCCAATAGCAGTCACTCCAACCGAATATAAGAGAATATTCTTGGGGGTGCATGCCGCCAAAAACGGGTACTACATAGATATATTTCGATCATTCATTTTTCTTTGCATCCTCTAAAACCCACAGAGCAATATTTTCAGTGGTTTTATTAACTCTTTGAGTCTAACGAGACAAAAATACACCTAATTTTACCATTCCAGTTTATTAGAACTGAATCACCATGCATCGCTTAAGCAATGTCGATAAAACTGAATTTCTCTTATCTAACATCAAAGCAAACGATTATGTTAACATGAGGAAAGGTTGAGAAATAAGTAAAACAACTTTGATTGACAACTTAAAAGTAATGGGACTTTTAATAAGATACTAGACCAATACCCACGCATATGCGCGGACTTTTGTATATCTACTTTTTTTTAATATGTTAACATTGATTGCATAGATTTGATTCAAAATTATATGTTTTTCTTTCAAAAAAATAATATATTTTTTTAATCTTATATTTAGCTTATTTGAATATACTATAATTTATGTAAGGTAATTTTAAGAAACTCATTTTCGCAGAGCATTAGTA
Organism: Kernera saxatilis; assembly: GCA_900406395.1. Classification (NCBI taxonomy): domain Eukaryota; kingdom Viridiplantae; phylum Streptophyta; class Magnoliopsida; order Brassicales; family Brassicaceae; genus Kernera; species Kernera saxatilis. Next base: position 8,348 of record OVAY01003567.1, read on the forward strand.
TGATTTCACAACCGGCAACATGATAATAACTTATATAACCTACAAGGTTTTCACTAATCATTATCAAAAACACTATTATAGTGTTCATGACTTTCTCATAAAGGTTTGTAGCAAAACAATATGAGAAACAAATACTTAATGATATAAACAATATTAATTTAGAAGTAACTCGTAAGACTACCATCGACCTGTAGAATTTACTAAACAACTTGAAATGTAATTCAAATAATCATCAAAGTAACCATTGATATATGATCGGTCAATCTTAAAGCGTATTTAATAAAAAAATTATGTGTTACCAAGTTTTTTCTCAGCCTTATAAACAACATAATCACATATAATCGACTTCCAAGTAATGTGAAAAGTTCTTTTAGCCATTTCTCTTCTTTCTCGGACTTGAAAATAAGAGAATATTGAAAAAAAAATAGATATATAGTTTCAATGAATCATGAATTAATTTAATATGGGTTATTATAAAAGATTAATGAAGGACATAAATGAGAGTTGTAGGATAAAATTTATGAGAGAAAGTGAAGAGGTTTTTGCAAATTATTTCTTATTTTAGTTTTTAATTTAAAATATATGGATACCTATGGAAAGAGCCCCTTCTCCTTTTATATATATGATTTGACCCATTTAACTAGTAAGTCAATAATACGGCATTAGTTTTTTATTTTACAACTGTCGAAAACCTAAATTTGCAAAATCTCGGATAGGAAACCGAAGAGGCACCAGTCTCCTTACAATGGTCGATTATAGCTTAGTCAAGACGATGTTTTCCAAAAGAAATAATGAAATAATTATAATAATGAAATAGTTAAACAAATAAATTCCCTCAAACGTCTACGAATGGAAACCCAAAGAGACTCAAAGTAAAAGTTGAATCTGCTTTCGTCTCATATTTCGATTTTGTGCATTTTGCAAATTCTCTTAAAATGCAGTGTTCTATTAAGATTGTGGATGGAAAGACAACGGTCAACCTAGAGGCCGATAGCTCCAAAACCATCGACCTCAAAATCAACAAAGAAGACTCAACCCGTCAATACATTAGACGGGACCTTCGTCACGGTGATGTCAATGTCATGCATATTTCTAAAAAGACGTCTGTGGATGGAAAGACGACTATTAACCAAGAAGCTGATAGCTCCAAAATCATCGATCTCAGGCTCGGTGATGACTTGATCCATCGAAATGCTCGATCAGACGGTCGTAATGGTCAAGTCATGCAGATTTTTGTAAGGACTTTGACAGGAAAGACCATCTCCTTAAAGTTGGAAGAATCTGAGACCATCGATAACGTGAAGGCCAAGATTCAAGATAAAGAGGGCATTCCGACGGACCAGCAGAGGCTGATCTTCGCTGGCAAACAGCTTGAGGATGGTCGCACATTGGCTGACTACAACATCAAGAAGGACTCGACCCTTCACTTGATACTGCGTCTCTAAGACTGGCGGCTAATTTGGTGGTTTATGTTTTTTTTTTTGTAAGACGATGTTAACTGGTGGAGTTAAAAAGGAATAAAAGTTTCAAGACTTTTCGGATCTGCGTCATATCTCTCCTCTTTGCTCTTGCTCGCTTGAAGACGTTGAAGCGAGATGGTAGTTCTGCGATAGATCTCACATGAGGTAAGAAATTGGAGACATCAAATCCATCGTTGTTTTAATTAATTTCCTCTGATACTCATTTTTATAAAAAAATTGGACGATGATTATAGAGGATTGAGGATGGGAGTGTGAACAAAACTCTTGTGGGATGGAGAAAATACCCAAATCAAAATTGAAGGAGAAAGAGATATGATAAATGTTTCTTTTTCCCAATTGCACNCCCAATTGCACAAATTTTCCGAATCACACAACTGATTATTTTATGTGGTTGTATAACGCTTTGTAGATTGAAAATGTTTGGTATGGTAACATGTTTAATCCCAGAATCTTCGACGAATCACGGTAGACTTGATATGAGCCCTTTTATATATTTGATTGATGTTCTAGATATCACCAACACACGCACAAAGTAGCGCATTCTAGAGACAAAAGTGTACCTTGTCTTCCTTTTATGTTCGTGTGTATATTATTATTTCTTGGTTTTATTTTATGATTATTTTGATTTTGTATTTCATTTAACTTTTTATATAAATGTAAGGTATTTGGGTTTTGTTCATAGGAGTGTTTGTTATTTTGTTAATACCAAGATATTGGATGCTTATGTTTTACTATAATAAAGTGTGGAGTATATTAATA
>OVAY01003568.1:0-10586 GCA_900406395.1 Kernera saxatilis
CGTCAATAATTCAGTTACTGCATGAATCAATAAATAAATTCGAATCTACATGACTGTATGCTATAATATGTATATGGTATAGTGTATATGTATTCATTTGTTGTATGTATATATAATTATTGTTATCAACATAACATGTTATGTATCGTGTAAAACATATAATTAGATATAAACCTGCTTGTATATATGATACAACAATTGTTAACATGTTATCAAATTATATAACTTATGATATATATACATAAAATTTTGTGGTCTTTGTGATCTATACATACATAAACTATATGTATTGCCAAATAAATCTTGAAGAATCAGAGCCATAAATGCTCGTCGAGTGAGTAAAAAATTGTGTGGCTGAAATAGATCCTACGTTATCTACCCTAGATTTAGGTAATAATATAATTAGATATGGAGTGATATGATAAACGAAGACGTGGCATAAGACGCAGGGGCAAGATCGTAACGACACCAACAACGGGAACAATGTAACTTTTCATTTTGTCATTTGCCTAATATCACACCATTCCTTTGTCATTTGGCAAATTCACTCTTAAAACTATAATAAGCCTAAACAAGGAATTGTGCACACACAAAAAAAAAAAAAAAAAAGCCTAAACAAGGAACCAAATTGAACCATGAAACTAGTGTTTGGGATTGAACCCACTCGAATAACCAGACTAACCAAATTTGCGGTTGGGGATTTGGCATTCAAACCTAACCAATCTACCAATAATTGAAGTCCATGGTTCTTTGGAATAAGTCTCACGTGAATCTCATTCATTCTACTTGGCATAAAACCAGATATGAAAAACCTTCTTATTTCTTCTATAATGGTAGATCCAACCATCTCCCAATTAGCGTGGAAGAAACCGGCCGAAAATCCTTTCGAATATGGGATCTTATCCACATGAATTGCAAAGGTCGCATAGTTAATTGACATAACTTTATCCTATAACTGTCTAAATTTATCTAGTTAGATTAAAATATAATGACACACACACACAAAAAAACATAGAGGGTGAAGATACCAATTCATGGGAAGAGAAAATAAAAGGTAAAGAGTAAATTACAAGGAAGTGAAGTTCCCGGCAGGGTCAGACAAACTCACGTGAGTGACGAGGCCTTTTACAGTTTTAAACTTTAAAGGACACACCAACTCAACACTCGAGCCACTCCGATCGTCTCGTCCTCGAGCCGGATGGTCGAGAATGAGCCACCACACCACTCTCTCTCTCTCTCACGTGCCTCGACTTATATAGTAAAAAACAAAAAAAAAAACAAAGCCAACGAAGAAAGTGTCTGTTATAAATCACTTTGCTTTTGCCTCCCTTCAACTTTCCTCTTTCCTTCCTCACTGCCTTTAGGGATTTCACTTTCCTCTTCTCTCGCCTACCCGAGTTTCTCGATCGCTTCAAGATGGATCTACCATCTTCCGGTGATTCTTGAAGATTTTTGATCTCTTCTTTTAGGGATTACTTCGTTTGATTTTCCGGGTAAAGTTTTTTTTTCTTCCTCTTGAGGTGTATTCTCTTTGTTTGCTCCTGTTTCGTGTTCGTTTTGTATCCACTGTAGCTAGGGTTTGCTGATTTTGTCCAAGAATAGCTCGCTTTGGGGAAAAATTTTCTGCTAAGACTTTGAATTTTGCTCTCGAAGATCGCTTGGGTGATGGATTGAGTGGGTATATCACAGAATCATTGAATCAGCTAGCTTATCCTCTCCCATTTCATCATCTACTGTTTACTTAATCTGTGTGCTTGCTGATATTCGTATTGTTTCAGCTTTAGTTTCTGTATATGTTCGTCGGATTAGTTCTCGAGGACGAGTTGTCTCTCTGGCTAACACTAGGAATATGATATTTTTCCTGAATCGGTAGAATATTATGGGGGTTCTTGTTCGTTTGTCTTTAATCGCTTGCAGGCGTCGCTCTTTTGCACGTTAAAGTAGCCCAGTTTCTTACATAGTCGTTCACTATGACTTGTACCGTTTTGTTGACAAAGCTGTTTTTTTTTTTTTTTTTTTTTTTTTTNTTTTTTTTTTTTAATCTTGAACGAGTGAAGATGTCACTGGACTCCTAAATCAGTGATAGTCGTGACTGATCTTTATTCCCCTGGTCTTGATGATTTGTTTTGTAGTTGTTTGTCGTTTTCGGGAATTGGGATATCTTGGAGCTCTACTCGCAGCTTGGTGATCGGACTTGTTTGAATTGGTAACCTTTTTTGTGACTGATTTTTTATAGTTCCCTATCCGTGTGGATATTATATTCTTCAATATTGAGATGGTCTGGCTTCTAATGTTGGAATCTTAATTTGTATCTATTTTCGTTTTATTACACTCTCGTTTATTTGTTTGTTTTCGTGCTGGTTTTTATTTGCCTTATCATTTCATACTTACATTTCCACCTTCTATAGCTCTTTCACGATGGAGGATACCCGGTCAGTTGCTGCCCTCATGGACTCTACATCGTCCAAGATTCAGCAGCTTCAGAAGGCGTTTGCTGAACTTGAAAGCCAGCGTGCAGTAACACTTAATCTGAAGTGGAAGGAACTTGAGGAGCATTTTCATGGGCTTGAGAGGTCCTTGAAGAGACGGTTTCATGAGCTTGAAGATCAAGAAAAAGAGTATGAAACCAAAACAAGGAAAGCCCAAGAACTATTGGAAAAAAAGAAGGCAGCTGTTGAAGCCAAGGAGAAGGCATCGCTAGAAAGGCTTCAGAAGAAGAGAGACGCAGCTATGTTTGCTATAAACAGTGCGTTGGATAAATACAACAACGCTCCTGTCAGTATCGCTTCTGTTGGTGAACGTTGGGCACAAAATGCTCTAGGGGATTCACCCAATACCTTTTCTGCTGATGGTATTACCGATGATAATCCGGATGGTGCTGTGCAAGATGTTCAAATCTCACCTGTGATGGGGAATTTTGAGGTGAAGGCATATCCACAGTTGCTGAAACTGTGCGGGGATATGGACTCAATGGGGCTCCATAAGTTTGTATCAGATAACCGCAAGAACCTTGCATCACTAAAAGAGGAGATTCCTATGGCGCTCAAGGCTGCAGCAAACCCAGCCAGCTTAGTGTTGGACTCTTTGGAAGGGTTTTACCCCATGGAAGCACCAACCGCTGATGGAAAGAAAGACGCTAACCTCTTGGGGATGCGCAGGACCTGTATCATGTTGATGGAATGCCTTAGCATACTGTTATCTGGTCTGGACCCCAACTCCCTTGCTGCTGTTCTCTCAGAAAATGTTAAGCACAGAGCAAAAACCATTGCAGAAGGATGGAATCCACTGCTGGAAACTCTTGACATGGATGCTTGCAATGGTAATTCTTTGGAGGCTCATGCATTCCTGCAACTACTGGCCACTTTTGCTATTGTTTCCGACTTTAAAGATGATAAACTCTCGAAGCTGATCCCCATGGTTTCACGTCGCCGTCAGGCAGCTGAGCTGTGCCGTTCTCTTGGATTAGCAGAAAAAATGCCTGGTTTGTTCTCTAATTTTAAGGATATGGCTGATTATCTTACATGTTATGACATTTTGTTGGGAAGGTTTACGTTTGGTATTTAGTGAATAGCTGGATAAAGTCTCTGGTCAAGGACCTAAACATGACATGGACCTAAACTTGACATGGCATGACATGGATTTCTATGTTTTTACACTTTTAGTGCACATCCAAATTCTCTACCTTAACCATTGATCTTAATTGTTGATGTTCACCTCTCCTTTTATTCCAGGTGTGATTGAAGTTCTCGTGAACAGTGGAAAACAGATTGATGCGGTTAACTTGGCATTTGCATTTGAACTCACAGAACAGTTCCCACCAGTCTCGTTGCTGAAATCTTACTTAAATGAGGCAAGGAGATGTTCCTCCCAAGGCAGACCTGGCAATGCATCTCCTGCTGTTCAGGCAAGTGTTGCCTGACTTGATAACTCGCATTATACGTTTCTTGTAAGAGAGAATGAAGGACTGTGTTAACGCACGTTGCCTAGAACGAGTGGTGATCTTTTATTGAACTCATCTCTGAGCTCTGTTCAGTTAGCTGTCATCTCTTACTTTAGACTTCTAAACCCTCTGAAACGTAAAACCGATGCATTGCATTATCAATTACTTTAGGCATGTTATGTATCATAGTACTTGCTGATGCGATATTCAGGCGCATATTGTCGTACATAATTATATGTCTGTTAAATGCAGGATGAGTTCAATGAGCGGGAGCTTACTGGCCTTAAAGCCGTGATAAAGTGCATCGAAGAGCATAACCTGGAAGAGCAGTACCCAGTTGAACCACTTCACAAACGGATTCTCCAGCTGGGGAAGGCCAAAGCAGAGAAAAAGAGAGCAACAGAACCCACAAAGCCTCAGCCAAAGCGACCACGTGGTGCTCAACCCCGAGTCACTGACAGCAACAGCAGCAACAACAACAACAAGACAGGATATGGTAGAGTCATCCCTGAGAGGTATCCGCAGTATGTGTATGACAACAGACCGTTCCTTAGCGGTCCAATCATGGCAGCACAAGCTCCTCCGCCGCCTCCTCAGACTTATACTTTCAGTCCCGCTGCTGCTCACGGGAACTTCTACGGGAACTGCTATCAGTACCAGGCTCCTCCTCCTCCTCCTTACTTTCACTAGTGATAAGAAAAAGGTGATGGTGAATGTGACTGTGACTCTCTCTCTCCTATGGTGTTAACTTGTGCCAGCTCTTTAACCCCTCTCCTACTAGTTGTTTTCCTTTGATGTTGTTGTGTACGGATGATTTTAGTATTTTTATGGATCAACCCTACCCAAAACAAAAACAACAAAAAAATACTCAGAATTTCTATTAATTATATATATATATATATATCTTCAATGTTGTATTGTTTTCTTTCTTGCCTCCCCAAAAATAAATAATCATCAATTAGTAGTTACAATACTAACCCATTATTAGGGCAAATGCGGAAACTTTATGCTATTTCGATGTATCTTTTGAATTTTGAAATATCGTCACTCCTCCAATACCTAGTTCACTCACTCTGCGATATCTCCCGCCAAAGATAGAAGTAGCCGAAATGAGAATCGCCGAGATCACCACGCCGGATCTCCGATTGCTTCACCGGGAAACCGATTCTCACACTCACCACCCTCTTCTTTCTGAGATCGAGCTCCTTATCCAACAATCTGAATCCATTTCCAAAGATCAGCCGCTACCCCAAGCTCTCCCTTCTTCTCTCAGACAATCCCTGACTCGGCTGAGTCAACTCGCCCCCTTTCCCAGTAACTCCTTCAAGCTCACCATCTGGAAGCTCAGCTTTCGCCTCTGGAACGCCTGTGTTGATCTCTCCAATGCCGCCACTCTCCAATCCTCTTCACCCTCGGCCGAGAGCATCGCGAATCTCAGACATGTTGCCGCCGATATGCTATTCCTAGCCAGAGACGTCACCGGGGTCCCATCTCCGACGATCAAGTCCTCCCTCTTCTACCATCGGACCGGCCTCGTATGGCACAGTCTCAAAAAATTCGATCTCGCCTCCAATTGCTTCGAGCGAGCCACCGAAATCCTCTCGAAAATTGATATCGCGAAAATATCCGATGCAGGAGAAAGGAAACTGTTTCTGGATCTAAATCTAGCGCGATCTCGAACTGCATGGGAGATATCTGACAGGAATCTGGCTGTAACGCTGCTCAATCGGGCTAAGAATATGCTCTTTGGTTCACCGGATCACTACAAGTCGCTCTCAAATCAATTCCTCGCGTTTGGTAAAGGCGCCTTGTCCAGAGATGACGACGAGTGCAGTCTAAACGATGCTCTCAGGCTCATGAATGAGGCGCTGGATCTTTGTGAGAAGGGGCTGGGTACCGCAAAAACTCGGGAAGACACCATGGAGTTCACGAGCATGAGAACCAAAACTCTCCGTTTCATATCAGCAGTGCACTTGCAAAAGGGAGAGTACGAGAGCGTGATCCAATGCGTAAAAGTTCTCAGGAATGGAGGCAGCGGAGGAAATGGCAGTGATGGAGCAGATCAACACGCTTCATTACCTGTGTTGGCGATGAAGGCTTGGTTAGGACTTGGGAGGCATAGCGAGGCAGAGAAAGAGCTAAGAGGTATGGTGGGAAACAAAGACATTCCAGAGGCAGTGTGGGTATCTGCTGTGGAAGCATATTTTGAGGTGGTCGGGACTGCTGGAGCTGAAACTGCAAAGGGTGTGTTCTTAGGTCTGCTGGGAAGGTGCCATGTTAGTGCAAAGGCGGCGCTTAGAGTGGCCCATCGGGTCCTTGGTGAGAGTAGAGGAGGAGATAATGGTTCAAGAATTAGGGCGAATGTTGTAGCTCAGCTTGTATCAGACGAGAGGGTTGTTGTTCTCTTTGCTAGTGAAGCAGTGACTAAGGAGAGGAAGGCAATACATGCTGTTCTGTGGAACAGGTATGCTTTTTGCCATTCATGTAATCTTCATCTCCTTTGGCTTACATTTGTGATTATACTACAGCGTTTCTGTTTGTATCACATGTATTTCATCTTATTTAACTGAGCGATTGGTCGTTTCTCTTTGTTGTTTTCCTGAGTGTATGTCCCGGGGATCTAATATGGGTCTCCTGCTGTTTACAGTGCTTCAGATCATTTCCGTGCTAAAGATTTTGAGACAAGCGCAGAGATGTTTGAGAAATCGATGCTCTATATTCCACATGATATAGAAAATAGAGTTTTCAGGGCCAAAGGCTTCAGGGTTTTGTGTCTGTGCTACCTCGGGCTCTCTCAGCTAGATCGAGCTCATGAATACATAGAAGAAGCTGAAAAGGTACCTTTGTTTGTCGAAATTCTATGTCCTGCGGTTTTCCTAGTTGGATCTTTCAACTCCGAATCGCTAACTAGTTTTCTGTCGCTGCAGCTGGAGCCCACTATTGCTTGCTCTTTTCTTAAGGTACACTATCGTTTTTCCCCACAGTATGCGTTTATTCAACATATGGCCTTGGGCTACCTCGTCATTTATATGTGTCTGGAGATTGTTTGACAAAAAACCTTTTAAGCAACTTCTCTTTGCTTCTTCTTCTTCCAGTTCAAGATCTACCTGCAAAAGAAGGATCACAGTTGTGCCATCGGTCAGATCGATGCAATGACATCCTGCCTTGATTTTTCTCCAGATTATTTGTCCCTTTCAGCGCATGAAGCTATTTCTTGCCAAGCGCTTCAAGTTGCTGTTGCTTCTCTTTCCAAGTTTCTCAGTTTCTATATCTCAGGAAAAACCATGCCAACCACAGAGGTCGTGGGCTTCCGTACCTTAGTCACTATACTGACTCAAGACATTGGCAGCGAAACCGAAGCTCTTAACTTTATGTTGCAAGCTCAGAGCAGGGCAAGTAAGCTTGGGACAGAGTGTTTCTTTGGATCAGAAGAGACTGGAAAGCGAGAACGGAGCTGGTTTGCTGTGACTTCGTGGAATCTTGGGTCAAGATGTGGGAATGCAAAGAAGTATGAGCTCTGTGGTGAATTCTGGAGGCTGGCATCAGAATTTTACAGCTATATGGATACTGGTGAGTCTGGAGAAAACACAATGATGATTTGCAGGTCCCTAATATTAAGTGTCACAGCTATGATTGCTTTGGAGAAGCAAAACAAGAGCACACTGACTGAAACCCAAGTGAAACTCGCTGCAGAATTGCTCGTGAGAGCCGGAAAGGTCTTATCCTCCTCTTTGTCACATGATAGCACAATTACTTGCTGACTTTTTCCTTTCAGTTCACTGATGTTTGGTTAAATGCAGATTATGTCTTCTTGGCTCTCAGATGGTAAAGATTGTATCATGGAGCCAGAACTCATCTTCATGTACACCTTAAATGCCTATGATATACACGGAAGGCTCAACAATTCAGCATTCCAGCTACATGTGGTAAAGACATTTGCTGGTTCCAAGTCTTGTAACTACAACTATCTTCTCCAACTTGGAATTTTCGCCTCTCAAAGCCCACGGTCCAACCCGGACGTGTCAACATTTGCTCTTAACGAATGCTTATCCGCACTGATCGCATCTGCTTCACCAGATTACCCAACCATTGCACTCATAATCAGGAAGCTAATCACCATATCCAGCGTCCACAAAGGCGACACAGAGGATGAAGAAGCAATCCAAAAGATGTATAAACAAGCATACAGAATCATGGTTGGGTTAAAGGAAGGAGAATACCCGACTGAGGAAGGGAAATGGCTTGCAATGACAGCTTGGAACCGAGCAGCATTGCCCGTGAGGCTAGGAAAGTTTGAGACCGCAAAAAAATGGCTGAGTATCGGTTTGGAAATCGCTGAGAAGGTTTCCGGTATGGATACTTATAGAGCTTGTATGGAGGATTACTTGGCTGGTTTTGAGACCAAAGTTTCTTCTGCAGCGGGTTGAGAGGATTTAGCTTCGTTCATAGTAACTGGTCTGTCTACATAGTTTGCAGCTACATCATATCTAAACCTTGCATTAGTATATATGATCTGCTCACAAATCCTTAGTGTAAAAGACCCAACAAGACAACAATGAACGCTAAAAATTTGAACTAGATATTATAGCCTACTCTTTAAGACTCATCCACATCAAATCCATCAGAAAACATATATATACTTTTTTTTTTTTTTTTTTTTTTGACATGTATCACAACTATTNTTTTTTTTTATTTGACATGTATTACAACTATTTTTCTAATCGGGATAATAAGATCCTAAACATCCTTCTTAGTTTGATACTAGGTTGTTCCTCCTAGAATCTAGCAAACATAAATAGATCAATACAATCGTCTCTCGTGGGAATTATGCAATTCTTACAAAGATCAAAATTCATTTGACCGTCAGATTTAATTATGATAAGTAGAGTTATTACAAATTCACATCATTTTTAGATGGACGCCTGAAGTTGCGGCCCAAGGACAGAGAATGTTGACCAAGTTTAGTCATATAAGATGGTTTACTTTTGAGATGAGACGACTTCACCATTTTCCTCTACTTCTAGTATTCTAGTATCTCTGACCGTCCAATTTTTATTGTCTTGAGAATAGGTCTCGTTGACAAAAGTTAACACAATCCAAAAGGAATTACGAAAGAAGTCAGATTAATACGTCAATACTCAATACCAAAAGAAAACACATTTGTTTTTACGACCGTTGACAAATGTTGTTCTTTTGCTAAAATTACTCCTTCTTTTTCTTACTTTCGTCCTACACACTCAACATTATTCGAGCTCACTCAAAAGTTAAAATACGTAGGAAATATCGTGAATAAAAAAACCAAACTACATCTAAAAATAAATATTGGAAGTAGAGATGATTTGGCCCGACTATGTGAATCTATAATTTACCGTCAAATACAAACAAAAAAATAGTATATTTGACGCATTCGGCTCCATCATTTGGCATTGCATAGGTTGAATCTGATCTCATCTTACATTTTAAAAAAACTGAACATGTAGATTCGTCTTTACAATGATAAAGCTGGGTGGTTAGATTGGTCCGCAAATTTTTAGTTCACAACAACATCCTTAATTAGATGATATTTTTTCAGATATCTATACAAAATGTAAAATATTGAATTGTACGACTTCAGTTTGTATATCTTGTGTTACTTATTGTTTAATCTAAAGTAGATCGTTAAATCGGTATACGCCGGATATGCTGGTTATTTATAGTATGTCAAACTTTGTTAGATGTCGTCAATATAGTCGAATTCCTTTAATTAAAATGATGATTTGGGAGACAAAAGGGTAGCCAAACCTCGGAAGCCCACACCGAATTTCCTGTTGACTATCCCGTTGACTAATTGCATCCTCCTAAAATCATACGATTCGATTACCATGGAAAATCCGAAACTTGGAATTTTTCTACTAATATACGAATTTTATATTACTTTCTATTGGAATAATTGTTCAGAGGAAAAACAAAACACGTTTTTTTTTTTGGTCGAAAGAAAAACAAAACACGTTATGTGTTGGCTAAAATCGGTTATATAATAAATTAAATAAAAATGATTAAAGCATACGTTGGTTTTCTCCTTTGTAATTGGAAATTTTTTTAATGGAGAGGTTTGGGATTCAAAACCCAATTCTGGTGTCGTTTCTTCTTGTTCTGCTTCTCTTTATCTCCAGCTCTTTTGCTTCAAGTCAAAACGACGCCGTTGATGGAGGCTTGGGGTCCGAGCACGAACAGGTCCGGGTCCGGGTTGGATTGGTTTTAGATTTGGGTACCGTGGAGGGGAAGATGGTGGGAAGCTCTGTTTCCATGGCGCTTTTCGATTTCTACGCCATTAACAGTGATTATAGAACTAGAGTCTCTCTCTCAGTCAGAAACTCTCTCGGAGAGCCTCTCCTTGCTCTCGCTTATGGTACATTCTCCATTCTTCCACCTTCTTCTCTTCTTCTCTGTCTCCATTCACTCACAATTTATGTGTTCTCTCTTTGCTAATGAAACAGCTGTAGATTTGCTGCAAACTGGAGGAGTGGAAGCGATTATTGGCGGGAAATCGTTGCTGGAAGCGAAGCTTTTGGCGGAGATTGGGGAGAAAGCTAAGGTTCCTGTGATTTCACTTAACTCTCCGATTTCATTGTCATTGAGCAAATACAGTCATTTGATCCAAGCGACA
>OVAY01003569.1:0-10585 GCA_900406395.1 Kernera saxatilis
ATGTTAAATGAGAAACTTTGTGAGTATCTCACCAATGGACATATAAATACAAAAAAAGTTTCTTAAAATAAAATATATTAAAATTATTAATATTAAATTGATGAGATATCCATTGAGTATCTCACCAACGAAGATGCCTTAAAATGAACCAAAAAAGAAACTCTCATTATTTTGGTTTATTTTAAAAAATGGGACCCACGATAACGGTTCTCGGTGACCACGTTTTGGGCTGGTCTGTAGTTATAAATTGTCTTTTTCTTCATGGAACATCGTATTCCTATCGGATCAAACATATAATAAATTAAATGAGAACATGAACTTGTAATAACAAAACAGAATAAATTGGTTCTGACCCAAAAAAAAAAAAAACAAAAAAAAATGGTTGAGCCGTTTAGTTACTTTAGTATGTTTAAGAAATATATGAGCTCGATCAGCAGTTATGAAACATTTAGTTTGAGTTATTAGTTTTAACTTTTTTTTTGGTTATGATGGAGTATTTAATTTGTTCTAGATATCAAAACGAATACTATGTCTTCATATCCGCCCTTAACCTAAATTTTCATACAAAAACATAATAAACATATGTATCCACTCCAACTTTGGTCAAGATACTTAAAATATTATGATATCAACAAATCTTTGAAATAATTGTTTTCAACTAATCTTTTAAGTAATATGTACATATTAAGCGGTTAGCACAATTTAAGATAATGTAGTCGATGTGGTTGATGCGGTCATTCATTAGTTAATACTAAACTAGTGTTAAGATATTGAATAGTGTTTACGGTATTTAAAACGGTTACCTTCTGGAGTATCGTTCGATTTTAAATGATCAAAACATTCAACTAAGCTTCGTATACATATTGCCAACGATTTTACAGTCCGTCCCCGTAGTCCGTAGATGCATTCAGAATTTCAGATAATCCAAAAAACAGAATGGGTCAGCCTAAGGTCAACTATTTCTTTTTTGGATTCATAACCAACGTTAGTTTTACTTTTCAGAGAGGCTAACAAACACTTAATTATGCAACGTATTAATGTACAAAACACAAATTTTTTACATTAATCTCTCTTTATGTCCAATATCATCTCTCTCCGTAACATAAATATAGGTACCATTTCTTGAATAAATTAACATTTGAAAAGTAGCCCAAATTTTCAAAAATTATAAAAGTATTCTACGTACTAGCTATTTTCAGTTTAGAAATTTTTTGTAAATGAAATATTTATGTTAAAATTTGTTACTTTTTGCGTATTTGAATAGCTGGTACATACATCTCGATATATTGCAAATAATGATAATAAATACACCATTTCATGAAGAAGAAGATAAATACTATATGACTCACAAAAGGACAAATCGATAACAATGCAGTGCCCTCCCCCTCTCTTTTTGTTTTGTTTTGTTAGCCAGCTCCCTCGAAAGCTCTCAAATCGATACAGATTTTTTCAATATATAACAAATCAGTCTCTGAGGAGAGAATCTGAAACATCCTTAGCTCCGATTCCAGAGGATCGGCCAGAGTTTTGCTTGGGGTAGTCGTCGAGATTTCCAAGAACCCTAGGTATTCTCCTCCGGCTCCATCTACACCAAAAGAAGGAACAAGGAAGAACCCTAGAACCAGTTTTTTCCCCTTCAGTCTCTCTCTTCCATAGAGATCGCTCTACATTATCTTCTGTGAGTTTTTTTTTGTTTCTCCCAAACTGATTTCATGTCTGGGTTTTCCTTCGCTTAGACCCTACAGTTTACAATCGTAGAGAAACTAAACTTCATTAACTGGGTTTTGATTTGAGCTCTCTTCTCAGCCCATACAGTTTTTCGGAGTCCGCACAGTTTACCATTGTAGAGAAACCGTTTTTTTTTTTTCCTCAAAACTAATTTCATATCTGGGTTTCCTTTCTCTTCGTTGAGCTCTCATCATTTTTTTCATTAGCTTTTTTTCCTTTTCTCAATATTAAACCAAAAAGTTCCCAGTTTTTTTTTAAAAACTTTTTTTGTTCACTGGCTTGTTAGTGTTTTTGGGAAAAATGTTCATGTATAGTTTCAGTGTCCAAATATTTAGTCTCTGTTTTTTTTTTTTTTCACTTAAACCCTCTAAACCCAAGTCCAATAGTTTTTTGTTATTTTTTTCTAAGCTGCAACTATTTCTTAGGAAATGGACAAAGATAAAGGAAAAGGGAAAATAATAGCTGAAACCCCTCCTACAGCAAAGGTAATTTACCAAATTACAGTTCTTTAATTATCATGTTAAAAAGATTATACAACAAACTTAAAAATATAAATTTATTAATTTGTTGCTTGTATCTGTTTGAATAGGTAGTAAAAGGAGAAGCTAGTTCATCTCGGTATGTGGAAGAACATGAAGAAAAACAGGTATGGTATTAATAAATCTCAAAATCGTATATTTTCAAATACTTCCAATATATATTATTGTCTTTTGACTTCTTCTTATTCTTTTCTTTATATAAATATGATTTGTTATCTCATTTAAACGTTTCTGGTTAGCCCAATAAGCTTTAGGATAGTTACAAATCTTTTCTTTTCTGGAGCTACAACATTTTTTAGTGTTATCAATCATATTTAATGATCTTTTAGTGGCTCTATTACTTCATTCATACAGAACTAATAAATAATATTTTCTTTAAAGACCTTTTTTTTTCTTTAAAAAAATAGTGAAAATAATTTCGAAAAATGATTTGAAAAGTAGCCCAATTTTTTTTTCAAAACTTTAAGTTCTTTTTTTTTTGTTCAACAAACTTTTAAGTTCTTTGACGCACTACTTTCAGTTAGAAAAATATTGTAAATGAAAAGTAACAGATATATATATATATATATACATATATATAACTTTATATATAAATCTATTACTTTTGCTTATCGGAATAGCTTTCAATAGGTCCGAGATATGTAAATCTTTATCATGATATTAATTTCTTATTGACAATGATTTGAATAGGTTCCCGGAGAAGCACCTGAGATAGAGTATGTAAGAGTGGTCACACCAGCGGATTATGAAGACCCGGTAATCTATTTTCGTTTTAGAATTTTTTTTTTTTGATAAAGGATTCGTTTTTTTGTTCGAATTATATTTTAGTAATTATTATTTTATATATGTAGAAAAACAATTCATGGGACTGGAGTGGAGGCTTTACGACGGTGTTCTGGGACCTGTAGTGGATCAACGAGACCAAGGTATATATGCTTCAAACTAGGAGACATATAGAACTGTAATAATTAATTAATTAATGTAAAACTACAACTTAATATTTTACACATAGTAAGAGAAAAAAAAAAATATATATATAGGCCTGCGATTAATAACCGAGATTGAACCAAGATTTTTGGTTTTTGTATCCGGTTCGGTTCTTTCTACTAAACCGATCGAAAAGATATTTAGCTTTGGTTACCCAAGAACTTTGATTCGGTTCGGGTTGAACCTATCGGTTTCTCGAATATTTTTTTAATTAACCGTATTATACCAAAATTAAACCGGTTTTCACCATATTTAAATCGATGTTAACCAAAATTAGATTGGCTTTCATTAATACATGAATTTAACCAAACCGAGTAGCCCAAATTTATTCCAAAAACCGAATTTAGCCAAAAACCGATTTAACAGAAATTCAAAAATACAAAAAACAAAATTTCAGTTAATTTTGGTTTTGAAATACAAAACCAAAATTAACCGAGAACTGAACCAAACCAAATTTATTTTCGGTTAATTTTGGCAACTTTTTGCAAAATTAAAAACACGAAAAAACCTAAAAACCCCGAACTGAAACGATCCGTAAACCCGAAATCGTAGGCCTACATATACATGAAGTGAGAAGAAAAATCTCAAAATGTCAGAAGGCAAAAATTAATCTTCTTTTGACAAACAAGAGTGGCAATTTTATCCAATAAAATGAAGACTAAATGCATATTGAGTTGTGTATAAACTGAGTGAAACAAAATTAATTTTGTTTTTCATTTGTTTTATTATGCCTAGCGATTGAACTTGTAGTTTCTAATCTTAGTTCTCTTTTGCAATTGAATTTTATTTGACGCCACTCTTCATTATTTTTTTTGCAGCCACTTGCTGGGCCGTGGCGGTGGTGAGAGCCGTACAAGCACTCATAAATATAGGCGTTGGTATACAACTACAAGAAGAGTTGTCCATACAACACATTGTCAATAATGTGAAGTATGACTCTGATCTAGGCATTAACAACATTAAGACAGCTCTAAATTACATGGTAAAACGAGGAGTTTGCAAAGAGAGTCAATGTCATCATCGTGGAGAGATTAAGAGGAGAAAATGCTCTCATAAAGAAGTGAGTAATATTTTTGTTTTCTTTCTATGTCGATCATTAAATAGTTTTGATATATTTATATTGTTGTTTTAGGTCCATTACTACACAGTCGATAGCTTCACTCCGTTGACTGAGATCGAAGACGTTGACATTGAAGAAATGGTTAGAAGACAACCTGTAGTAGCCCTCATTCCTTATACCGCAGCTTTGTTAAATTATACCATGGACAACAATGTAAGTTGAATTTCCTTTGATGTTATATTATTAATTTTGTTCAAGTTGCATATAGTTTGACATTTTTATTTAACTTTTGTAGTGGATTTATCAACATGACCGCACGAGAGACGGAATTCATCCCATATTGCATGATGTCCTCATAGTCGGATATGGGGATCATAACGGAAAGCCATACTGGATTATTCAGAATTCATGGGGAGATACATGGGGAGATGGCGGGTTTGCATATGTATACCGTCAGACGGTACGTGGCCGATCACTATCTCAGTTTGCTGCCATCTTCGTTCCGAACATAAGAGGATATCCAAGAGATCCAAAACCAAAAGGCGGGGCATGATGCCATGATGCAATATTTTCTCTTCTTTAAATTGATAATATACCAAAAGGCGGGGTATGGCCTATTGCAAAATAAGTTTGTAATGACTAAGATTTCATACTCTTTACTTTTTTTTAACAAAAAATGGGGATAATAGAGTTGACAACTATTCTATCATATGCAAACGACGAAGAATTAACATCTTTAAGTTGCAGATTTTTCTGTTGTTGGTCCTATGCGATTGAAATAAGTCGCGGACCCAGAGTCGGCCAATGTAAGAGCGTGCCCCGAAAGACTTTCCAGTTCGAGTCTGAAAACATTGGTTCCTTAGAAACCATCAAAAATGAATAGAATTTTGAATATGGGAAGAACTTTTAGAGCGCTAGAGTTACAGACAACAAGCAAGAAAGATTTAGATGGTTTGGAACAGTTGACAACAATCTACCAAACTATCCAATATAAATCTGTCCAGACTCGATAAAGCCATATTAAACAAGGACAAATTTTCTCAACTGACAAGGAAATACTATTCAATGTTAAAGATTTTGTCATTGATATACTTTTCCCTGGATCAAGACCAGCTCCAGTTAGATTGAAGAGAAATGGTGCATCATATAAACCTATCAGGATCAAGACCAGCTCCAGTTCGATTGAAGACAAAGGGGACTCCATCTTCAGGACCAGCTCGGGAAAACACTATAGGTGGTTTATCTACAAAACAAACAAAACACCAACACATTCAAAATATATCATACAATAGAGTAGTATGTTCAACTAATGCCTTGTACATCCCTACTCATGTCACCGTTCATTGTTTTGTTCAGAAAAACAAAACTCATATAAAAGGGCAAGAGAGCATTACCAAAGTCATAACGCATGGGAGACGGAGGTTGCACTTCAACAGCATCAATCTCTGCATCACAGTAAACAAATAAATTAACAATATGACTTAGGTTGCAGCCAAAGGACATATACATTCGATCAAGGTAAAAAAAGAAATCACCTTCTTCCGTCGGCTTGAGCCTGAATATGGGAATTTTAAACTCTTTTCCACGGCGCCACACTTTTGCTTGATAGATTCTCGATTCTGGACTGGATGAAGACATATCTCTAGCCCAGAATGTTATCCAATAGACAAGACCATTTGAAAATCTGTAATTTGCCTCTACGTGCTCCACAAGCTCAAGTTTTGCTCCCTGAAGAAAATTTAAGGGTAAATTTCCAAACAAGAAAGAAAAAGAAGTGATAATCTAAGAGCATAAAGGAAGGATCCAAACACTGACCTCAACTTGGTTGTGTTTCTCAATGGCAAAGAGTGTCACCTCACGGATCAATTCGGCATTGCTGCGTGTCTCGCTAAGAGGAGGTGCGTCATCCAAAGGTCTACTATATAGCAGGTAATCAAATTGCTCCCAATCAATCGTGAAACCCTAATTAAGCAAACAGAATCCAAAAAGTTTCGTATCAGATTCCGAATCAAACCCTGAGTTCGAAGGATAGAGTAAATTAGAGATTGATTTTACCTGGGTTTTCTCGAACTGATAGTGAAACAGTAAGTACTGTCGTAGATATTCATCATCTTCGCCTTCTCCGTACGGGAGAATTCGCTGTTTCGAAGAAGATTTCGCTCCTTCGCAAGCTTTGTCCAACTTCGGAATCTTACGTGGGCGACAGTTAACCTCCTTCAAAACATAGTCCTCCATGATCGGGTAATCGCAACGAATGGGAAAATAGGAGAAACGTTTTACTTTTGAAGATCTGAGAAACTTCTTCTGAAACATATATAAACACCCAGCCGTGTGAGCCGACAATAAAAATGAAAACACCCAAAAATTAAATTCTCAAAAAAAAAAGCAAAAAGCCCGTTAGG
This sequence comes from Kernera saxatilis, assembly GCA_900406395.1. Taxonomy (NCBI): domain Eukaryota; kingdom Viridiplantae; phylum Streptophyta; class Magnoliopsida; order Brassicales; family Brassicaceae; genus Kernera; species Kernera saxatilis. The sequence continues at coordinate 6,717 of OVAY01003569.1, forward strand.
AGCCTCATGGGCCGAACCAAGCCCGTTACTCTATTTCTCTTCGTATCAACCAGGTTATCTGAACTTTCATTAATTCAAGTAAGTGTCAAATTCAGGATCACAAATTTTAGGAAAATAAGGAAATTTTGAAGAAGAAATGGATAAATTAAGTTTTTTTTTTATTTATTTATAATTTTAGTATTTTCATAATTTAAATGTTTGTATCAATATGAAGATACTTCTTTTTATGGCTGTAGAGTCTTGTTTGTTTATCATGGAAAACAAATTCTAAATTGAAACCTGAACGAAAAAAGATTAAATGCAATCTTGAAATCTTGAAATCATAACTAAGTTTTTTTTGGGGATCAGAAGACATCATAACAAGCTTTCATTATGTTTTTCTTGGGCATTAACCGACCATGTATACAAGCTTCAAGCATCTGACTATAGCCATGAGTTTATAATTTTTTGGGGGTAGTGATAGGTTTTATTGTTTGAATGGTTTAAAGGTCAATAATTCAAATTCAAAATTCATGCACGTTTCTTGGTCCAAGAGACCAATTTCTTTCTGAACCAACTTTGTAGTTGGATTAATAAAAAGAACATATATTAAAAATACTAATAGAAGAGATTCTCAAAATGTGTCAAATGAAAACGACCATGTTTGAATTGATTGGCTGAAAATGGGGAAATAAAGTCTTCACCAAAGCTTTATGTGTTATGTAGTCTTATTTATTTGAAGTCGGTCAATATGCATGAAGAAACTATATAAGGTTAATTAACCTTTTCTTCAAAAAGAAAAAAAACTATATAAGGTTAACAATTTACATTCAAAAGAAATTTCTTTTCAAGTATAAAAAATTCATAGATTAATCTCTTAAACCATTATTTTCACATGTAGCTAGTTGTTGGACGTGTATTGTGGTAAGAACGTTAGATGGTCTTTATGACATCGGTCTTTGAATCCAATGCTACCACCGTTCTCTATCGAACATTTGGTGAACAATGTCAATTTTGATATAAGGGATGAAATCGGCAACACCAAAAACGTGGAGTTTGCATAGCAAATCAATGTAAACAACACATAAATGTGGTGCATAAATCAAGTTGTGGTCATGGGAAAGATGTAAAGGTTAATTATTTGCTCTTTTTTTTTTAATGTTATATTCAACATAAATCTATTAAACACTATGAAACTTAATTTTATTTCCTATGTTGTTGGGTAAAATAAATTTCTCTATCAGACAACGGTAGGCGAATGCCGAAACGTAAGAAAAAAGAGACTGACAGCAATAATAAAGATTTATGACGTCATTAGAAAGATCTGGGTAGCTGTCTAATAAGTCTATGTGGCTAACGAAAAGCCCCTATAACTAACAAAATGCCCATTAGCGCCAGTGGGAAGCCCATATGCGTCACCGACAAGAAGTTTGTTGCCGATCGGAAGTTCAAATTCAAAAGGGAACAGAAGATTTAGAACTATCCAGAATCTCCGTTGATAAGATCAGCGCTTACGTGTCCTTCCCAATCCCAAAGGGAACTAGGGTTGAACATTGTCTTATAAATAGAGGGGCTCATGAAGCATACGGAAGGAGACAAAAAAACACGAAAAACCTGAAGAGCTATATTCTCTCCAGCAACAGCAACCGAGAATCTAGCAACCTACGACCAGCAACCTACGACCAGCGACCTACGACCCACGATCAAACGATCAACGAGATCATCTAATAACAATTTCTTATATCGATTCGTTGTAATTAAGAACTGTTGTAAAGTTAGATTCGTTGATCAATAATATACGACTCTTCCCGTTATTTCCGTAGAATTGTCTACGTGCGAACCTGCTAAAATTTACTCAAACAGCTTGGCGTTAGAGAGAGGGGCAGACAATTTTAGCTACGTGAGTCATGACTAACGGAGGAGAAAATGACGATATCGATTTTGCTGCTCAATTGGAGGCACTCGCCGCCCAGCTGAAGCAGAATCAAGAGAAGCTAACTCTACTTGAGGCGGAGAACACTTCCCTAAAAGAAGCAAACACTTCCCTGACGGAAACGAATGCCTCTCTACTGACCGATCTTCCCCCAAGAGGTGACGGGGGCACTGCAACTGACTCTCATGCCAGATTCCGCACACTAATCACCCCGATGCAACCGCTGGACAACACCCCGACACCTATGGATAACAGATCGGCGTTGCAGGCTAAAGGTAGTATACCGGGAGCAAGTACGGGTAGGCAGCACGTCACTCCGTCTTCCGATCCTGTGGCAATACAATCAAGAGAAGCTTCATACATAGAAGCTGTATTTTCAAAACGGTTTGAGGCGATGGAGGCTTTAATCAAGCGACTTCCAGGAGTGGCTCCCCCAATCATCAAGAGTGCACTTAATTGCTATGCAGATACTCCATTCACGGATGAGATCGCATTGGTGGAGATGCCTAGAAAATTCACTTTTCCTTCGATGAAGATGTACGATGGAACAACAGACCCCGATAACCACATAGCACAATATAAGCAACGAATGTTCACGACCGCCATCGGAAAAGAGTATCGTGAAGCTAGTATGTGCAAAGGGTTTGGTTCAAGTCTCACCGGACCAGCCCTCCAATGTTTTACGAACCTGCCAAACGCTTCAATAGACTCTTTCGCATCGTTAACTGACCGGTTTATTGAGCAATTTGCAAGTAGCAGAAACTTAGAAAGGAGAGCAGATGACCTTTATAAAGTAACACAGAGAAAAGGAGAATCGTTGCGCAGCTATGTGGGGCGTTTCAACAAGGAGAAAGTGTCCATACCTGGCTGCAACATAGCAACTGCAACCTCATCATTCAAAAGAGGCCTACTCCCCGATGGTGACCTGTACAAAGAACTAACAAAGTACCAATGCGAAACTATGGAGGACGTGCTTTCTAGAGCCTGGGCACAAATAAAGTGGGAAGAAGATCCTGGTTATCATCATCGACGCTCTCCACGCTCTGAATCACGAGTGGCAAGAAATGAGAGGGCAACAAGAGATGACAAACCTTACCAGAGACCTCGTAGCGAGAACACTGGCAACAGACACGCCTCGACAACGTGGCCAAATATCAGTAACCTTTCAATTCGCACGCGGAATTGATCGGTGCGTTAAAACGAATGGGGAAAATGGTAAGGTGGCCTCAAAAGATGAGAAAACCGGACGAGAAACGTGATAGCTCGAAGTGGTGTGAATTTCACAACGACCATGGCCACCGAACTGAGGACTGTATTACATTGCGGATGGAAGTGAATGACCTACTGAAGAAAGGTCACCTGAGAGAATTTTTGTCTGATAGAACTCGAAATCGCATTGAAAATCAAGGCGATGATAGAACGCCAAGGGAATCATCTCCTACTCCACCTCCGAGGCACGATCGGGTCATCAATGTTATCTCTGAAGGTTCGGAAGTTTGTGGGATAACCCACTCCGCTGCAAAAAAGAACACCAGATCCACAAGAAATCGACAAGGAGTTGTAGGGGCAATAACAGAACAGCTATCACGATGCACAATTAATTTTACGTCAGCCGAACATGCAGAGGTCCTAACCCCGCACCATGATGCACTAGTCATATCGTTAACGGTTGCCAATTGCTTAATGAAGAGTGTACTGATTGACAATGGGAGTTCAACGAATATTTTATTCATGGATGCCTATAGGGAGTTAGGTCTAAGCGAGGATGGACTAACACGAAAATCAACGCCATTAGTAGGATTCAGCGGTGAAGTGAAGCAAACAGTAGGAAAAGTAACTTTGCCTGTATACGCAGAAGGGGTCAATCGACGAACAAAGTTCTTGGTATTAGACTGTGCATCAGCCCACAATGTGATCATGGGACGTCCATGGATTCACGATATGGGAGCAGTGCCGT
>OVAY01003571.1:0-10575 GCA_900406395.1 Kernera saxatilis
CAACCTCTTCTGAATGACAATCAAATTGATGCAAACTATTTGACTGATCTTCATCCAAATTCACAGTTTTGTAGTTACTATTACTACTACTTGCTGCATTATAACCCTGATCATGTCCTTCTCCATGATGAAACCATACATAATAATGCGGCGTAAACCCTCTATGTAACAGATGCGTTAGAGCTAGCTCTGTACGGATAAATTTTCTATTCTTGCATTTCGGAAAAGGACAGAACATCATACCAGATTCCACGGTTATTTGCATTTGTCGGGCTTGAAACATGAATCCTTCTACCCAAACTTTGAATTCTTGCGATACTCCTCCCTCCGAATTCTTATGCGCATACATCCAGCTCCTTAATTCGTAAATAGACATTTTTAATGGAGGAAGATGTGTGTGTGCTTTTTTTATATGAAACTTCCATTATGAGTTTGGGGTCTTTATATAGAGTTTTTCTTCTCATGTACCGTCGAATCTACGACGAAAATAACGTTGAATTACCGACGAATTACCGATAGAAAAATCGCTCGTAATAAAAAACCGGTACAAATAAAAAAACACGTGCTCCACTAACTTTTATGGACGGTAAATCGTCGTAACTTCACGTCGAAAGTAGACATTAGTAACTTCGTCGGAAATGAACGTCGATTTTACGATGATTTACATCTTTGTCTGTAGTTCGTCGTTAATTCATCGGTAGTTAACGACGATTTTACATCGAAATGGTTTCGACGCAAATTAACGACGATTTTACGTCGTGCTTCTTATTCGACGTTAATATGTTGTTAAGTGGTCTCTAATTTACGACGATGTAATTTCGACGTAAACTTTCGATGCAAACACCATGTTTTCTTGTAGTGTATGTATTGTACTCTTAAACCAAAAAAAAAGACAAAAGAGAAGAGAAGAAGAAGTTGATGAGAATTGTTTTTTCATATCCTGAATATTATATGAATGAGATTAAAGTACACCAAAGCTATATGAGCTTTTGTTTCCAACATATGTGCTTTCTCAAAAAGCATTAGTGGAGACTTTATTATGGTCACTAAAGACGACACTAATTTCTAAATTAATTGTCAAAAATAATGATGAGAGGTTACTCTTTGATCAAGTTTAAATGTCTATAGTGATCAATTACAAACATCAAAACTCAATGCAAAGAGATAGGTTATTGGACCTACAGTCCATTTACCCAAACCCAAAACCGAACCCGAACCCAAACTCGAGCTAGTTCCGACTTGACCTGACTCGGTTCAGTGCGCGCATATAAGGATTTAGCATGAGTTTGCTCTTTTCACCATAATTTGGTCCCAAGGTTTTGAATCTTCTTAGGACTTCTCCACTATATATACCAGTGAGATTTTTCCCAAACTTCCAATGTGGACATCCATTGTCCATTTTTATCTACTATATCTACCTTGTCCATTTTTGTGCTTTTCAAGCAACTAACTTTGAACATCTATTTCTCATTCAAACCAATTTTTTTTTTGACATATGATTACACAATGTTATAGTGCTCACTACAAAAAATCCAACGATTCTAAGATCTGGTCGTTCTGACAACTTAGTTGCTCAGAAAAGCGACAGAAAAAGAAGGATTTTGTCCAAAAACAAGTTCCAACAATAACTATATTATATCTCATATGGAAATGTTTAATCTGGTGCCACAAATAAGGGAATGGTTCGAGTGAGGGAACGGGTACCCGAACATCCATTTCGTATTTAACTTTTCAAAAATAAATAAAATTTATACAAAAAAAATTCTAAATTTTTTTACCAAAAAAAAAAAATTCTAAATTTTCAAAATTCTTGAAAAAAATTCCAAAATTAACTAAAATATATGTTTTGTACTTCTGAAATAATTTTTTACCAGAAATATCCATCCTAAAGTCGATCCTAATCCAAATAAGTAAGATTTTGGTAATGATTATAGCTAACCGAATTTTTCAGATCAATCTTGTTACCCAAAATATTGGTCCTGTATTTTATTGGAAAATACTGTTTTTCACTATCCCAAGTATCAATAGCAAAGCGGTTTATGTCTGACCCACAGGTTTTGGGCCCGAGTTGATACCCTTATGTAAAATCATACTTTGGTCTCTCAAATGTTAAGAGTGCCCTAAAGCACAAAGATTCTTGTGCTCTGGTCACAGTTTATCCAATTGCTGAACAATTTTATCCAATTGTATCAACTTGATTGTCTTTTAATTGAATATTCCATGCCAAGTCTATGCATTTCCTTTTCCTTTTTTTTTCAACGTTTACGTCAACATCCAAATTACAACCGAGTCTTAGAACATCTCTATTCAAAGTTTCTCACTAAAATTTTTTACAAATTTTATTAATATAATAATATAAAAGGAAAAGAAAGAAAAAAATGGGGTTTTTAAATACCTCACGAAAATCCCCATAAAATACATGTTTTTTTTCATTGGTTCAAACTACTTTTTAAAATTAAAATTTAATTATAAAACTGAATTACACTAAAATATTAAATTTTTTTTTTTTTAGAACTTGGAAGATGAAGACTTATAATTCGTCTCATTACATGTTAGCTTCATGTGATCATTTATTGTAAAGCATGTCCTCCACTTTTGTCTACACTCTTGAGTGATGTCACAATTGTTGTTTGCTTATTTTAAACTTCAAAAGCAATACATATATAACATCAATGTCCTTTTCTTGATTACATTTTCTTCTACCCAACCCAAACTTTTTGGTATGCCTTCACCTACACACCCAAACCAAACCAAACCGAACAGAACTCAACAAGAACACTTCCCATGGCTTATGGTGGCTCAGGATGGGTTTTGGTTTAGCCTAAACCCAATCAATCTAGGAACCGAACAGTAAATAAACTTAAATAGAAAACATCACTAAGGATGTTAGATTTGTGTTTTGTTTGTTGTTGTTTTTGATCAAAACCGGTTCCAAGAGAATGCCACGGGACTTCTCACTTCGTGTTGTGGATTGCTCCAAGTGATCGATCCAAACTCAGCCTTGTTCGTCAAACTCACTCCCTTCTTGCTAACAAACGTGACCGTGTACCTCTTCTTCTCTCCCACACTTCTAAACGCGAGCTTAGCCGGTTTAACCGAGATCCCAACACTAGGTGCCCCGTTAACCGTCACCTTGTAAACCGAGTTCGCTGCACCAACATTGGTTACCTCTCGAGTGTACCGCACAACCCTTTTGCCTCCAAACAAAACCGAGAAGCTCGGGTAGTTGAGCTGACCAGGATTAGCGAACTTCTTCGAGCAGTTTACGCTAGGCCGCTTCACGATCGCCACAATGTGGTCCACTGTGTAGTCTAGCGAGCACAAGAACCTGATGTATTCCTCTGTTGAGATGTCGTAGACAAGACCCGGTGAGAGCGCCTTTAGAGGATCTACATGACCCGAGCCGTGAACGTATGGGTTGGAGAGGCTGTTGTCTGCAGCGTCACGGAGAGGAGAGTTTGTGTTGTCGAGATTGTAAGCTGTTGTCATGAGCGCTGATTTGATCGCGCTCGGACTCCACTCAGGGTGTGCTGCTTTCAATAGACCGGCTAAACCACTGATGTGTGGGCATGACATCGACGTACCTAAACAAGAATCAAAAATCAATCTCTCAAATCAACAACTCAATATGTAATCAAGATCATGAAAATCAAATGAATCTCACAAACTTCATGACCATAGATGATCAAATAGTTGACAAAACCCAAGTTCAAAAATTGAATCTTTACCTGACATGATGTTGAATTGAGTCCTCCTCGAGTCTTTCTCAAGACCTGTAGGACCAATAGCATCGGACCAACCAGCCAAAATGTTAACTCCAGGACCAATGACGTCAGGTTTCAAGATCTCTGGTGTAACAGTGTTTGGACCTCTCGAGCTAAACGCAGCAACCACAGGAGAAGGATGAACATCAAGAACCGTTCCTTTGAAAACAATAACAGCCGTTGGATTCGGATCCGATTTGACGTATTCTCTGAGCAGATCACCTGTCTTCTTCCCAACAGCAATCGCCGGAAGCAAATGACTATCCGCCACGAGCTCCTCACCACTCGCCGCCGTGTTCGCCATTATCATCCCTAAACCTCCTGCGTCTCTCACCACAGCTCCTTTCTCCACACGAGCGTTCACGCCTCTGTCGCAGACCACGATTTTGCCTCGAACCGTCGTGGGATCGAGCGAGCCAGGGAGGCAGAGATTGCTCGAGCTGCTGTTTCCTTTGTTGTAAACCAACTCGAGCGGCTTCGTCCCCATGCCTTCGCCACTGTAAAGCGAAACTCCGACGAGGCGTTTCCCGTTTCCGAGATTCGCGAAAGCAGGGAAATCTCGATCTAGGGTTCCGGCTCCAACCGTCATAACCCACGGCGCGACGTTAGCGACGGAGGCTCGAGTCGGACCGCTGTTTCCGGCCGAGCAAGAGACGAAAACGCCTTTCTCCATAGCGGAAAACGCTCCGATCGCGATCGTATCGCGGTAATACGGAGCCGAGCCACCGCCGAGAGAGAGAGAAAGCACGTCGACGCCGTCTAAGATAGCTCGATCTATGGCGGCGAGGATATCAGATCCGAAACATCCAGTACTCCAACAAACCTTGTAAGTAGCCACACGAGCACGCGTCGCCATCCCTCTCGCCGTTCCGGCGGCGTAACCGAGGAAACTCGCGTTCCCCACGGCGGATCCAGCGGCGGTAGACGAAGTATGACTTCCGTGTCCGTCGACGTCGCGTGGAGAAACAGACTCGCGTTTGCTCGAGAAACCACCGCCTGAAGCCATCTGAAACCCTTTAGAGAAGCTCCTAGCTCCGATCAGCTTCTTGTTACACAGCTTCGAATCGAAATCGGTCCCAGATTCACACTCTCCTCTCCACTTAGACGGAATCTCAGGCATGCCGTAATCATCAAAACTCTTGGATTCAGGCCAAACACCAGTATCCAAAACCCCAATAACCACACCATTAGAGGCTTGACCTAGATCTCCACCACTAGACCCAGCCGCAACACCGAACTCGGAATTCAAACCGAGAAACTCAGGAGTACGAGTCGTGTGAAGCGTGTAAACAGGATCTTCGAAAACATCGAGAACTGAATCGAAACGGAGGAGAGCGTCGGCTTCATCCGAGTCGAGGAAAGCAGAGAAGCCGTGGAAGGAGGTAGTGTAAGTGTAGAGAAGAGAAGATTCCGATTCCGATTGAGAATCAATGGAGAGAGATTGAAGCTGCGAAGAGTACCAATCGTGGTGAGTTGAGAAAGATTCCGGTTTATCGGAGTGTTTAACACGAACGATGTAGGTTTGTTTAGCTTCTGATGAATAAAGAAAGAAGATGAAGAAGAAGATGATAGTGATGGAAGAGGAAGCCATGAGTGTGTGTGTGAAGCAGAGAAAGAGAGTGAAGAGGTTTAAAAATAGAAAGAAGAAGATAGATTAGAGAGAGAGGGAGGAGAGAGAATAAAGGAGTGTTTGGGGAATTTAAAAAAGATAGAAAAAAGCGGCCACGTTAGGGACGTGTTACCGTTATAATTAACGAAAACGCAATCGTCGGTGCGTTTTAGAAAAAAAAAGAGTGTGGTGTGGGGAAAACAGCTGGAGACACGATACGTGTAAAAAGGAGAGAGACTCATTGGCTCTGTTTTTTATTGGGCCCATTTTCGTTTCTTTTTTATTGGGTTTCTCAACGTTCTTTTGTTCTTTTCTTTTCTTTATTTTCAACGCTTTTTTTTCTCAACGATCTTTCGTTTCCTTGTTTTTGTTTTTTTTTTGTTAACGTAGGTTAATATAATGATTGTTTTTTTTAGGCCTTGAGACTATTCGATTTGGTTCGGTTTGTTCAGTTCTCGGGTTTATTTAGGTTGAAAAAAATTATGACAAATTAAACCGAACAAAAATTTGGCTTTGTTCGATTCTGTTCGGTTCGATTTGAAGTAAAAAATCAATGGCGAATTAAAATCAGATTTTTTTGATTATTTCAAAAGTTTTGTTTTATTTAGTTTAATGTATTCGGTTCGGCTTTGAGACTTTTCACCATCTGGGTTTAATCACATATTTATCAAAATATTTTTGTTTTCTTAAGCCCAAATTTATATATATATATTGGATCTAAAATATTTAAAATATCGAAAAGACGAAAGAGAAAAAAATGAACAAAAACTAGAGAAAATGGAGAAATCAAAAAACCGATCGGATCGTAGTTGTAGAGCCGAACCAAACCAAGAACCGAAGTAGATTTAAAAAAATGATGATCGGTTTGCAGTTCTAAACCAAATTGAAACCGAAACCAAAAATTTTGGTTCGGTCATTTTCGGTTCCATTCAGCTTGGACCAAATGCCAAGGTTAGCTTTTGTGGTCTACATTAAAATGAGGCATCACAATGCAATCACCGTTTTTTTGTCTTCTTTTTTTCTGTTTCTTATCTTTTTAAATGTCAACTATTGTTTGTGATTAATTTTGATGAAAAGCTGTTGGACTCTCTATGATAATTAAGACGACTTTCAGAGGAGTATAACAAAACATGTGTATTGTCAAACTAACGTTATAAAGTTATTAACACAACCATGTGATTGATTGGAAATTTTGAGAATAATTAAAAAGAGAATATAATGAGTTAAGCTTCTTCTTTTTTATCATCTGAAATTATATTACTGAAATAAAAAGAAAATTGCAAAATCCGAGAGAAAAGTTGAAATTTCTGCAGATAAAAGTAGGTCTGATACATTTTCTAAACTACGTAGTCCAAAAGAAAAACACATAGACGAAGATACGTAATCAAACTACTTAAACAAAACGATAAAGAAAGAAAAAAAACACAATTATGTTTGAATGACACAATTATGTAAATTTAGAAAAAGCTCTTAGATCAGTTAGCTAAACCGGTCAACCTTGTTAACCTTCTAAATTGTAAAGAGATTCTGCGAATTTTACCATCAAATAGATTCTCTTAATTGATATAAGCATGATAGGTGTGTGAAGTGATATAAATAATTTAGGTTGGTAGGAGAACAAAGATTGATTATCGGGTCCCTTTGGTTTAATGCAAACTATACTGGTTTTTTTCTATTTCATTGTCACATGCTAAGGTAAGTCATGAAGGTCAACTTTGTGTATTAGATGTTATTAGGATTTCATAGATTAATGGATAGGATTGAATCAAAAAAAGACTAATAAACATAAATTTGGTGTAGTTGGTTAAGTGACTAAATATGTGGAATCTCTGATTAAATGATGAGGTTGGTTGCTTGGCCGCGATTGATTGTTTAACTATTGTTTGAGAACTAGAAGAATGCAACAAAGCTTAAAAGTACCAAATCGAATATTAAACTATGTTGGTACATGTATGTTGAATGATTGTTGCCTGTGAATGAAGAATGAAGGGAGCTTGATCATGTGAGGATCAAATACATAATAATTAGAGAAATTATGATTGATGTGATTATTGAAATTGGAATCAAAGAGTTTAAGTTATATGATAAAGCCTTGTGAAGTTGTGATGAGAAATTCTTGTTTAAAAGAGATGATAAAGATAATATGCAATAAAAATAAAATATGATAATCGGTATATGGATGTAGGACTAAGCCGTCCAATTTATGTGATTAAGATTCTGGAAATAAAGAGGTAATTAATTAATGAAATTCTAAAAAACCGAAACCATAGCTTAGGGTAGGAATTACCCTATAGTCTCATATCAAAATTGTGGATTAGATATTTATGGCATAAGGTTTGAGTTTCCATGATTTGTTCGTTTTTGTCGTATCTAGTGAGGGATACAAAAAACACACAATGGTACATGATATTGTAGCTTAGAGTCGTGTACTATCAAAAGATAGTTGATGTTAGTAGGAACGTGATTGAGAGTGTGGATACAAAGGCTGTGAGGTTGCCTATGAGGGTTTGAAGACAAGTGTCGAATCACGATGAGTAGTGGTTAGTGAAGTTTGGGGGTTCGTAAAATTAAGTAACATTATGAGTTAAAATGAAGATGTAGTATTATAATGTTGTGACATTAAATTTTACACGATAGACGTTTTGTTTTTGTGCAACTTTATATTCATTGACTTAAATTTCTATGATACAACAAGAGGGAATTATCCATCCTCTTTAAAACTTACAATAGAAATACAACAAACTTCCCGGCATTGCCGAGATGAGTCTATCAACGCATTTGAGCTTTGTCTCAAATTTGTTGTCATCATATCTATATACTTACGCGATAAGCGTTTATAATGTGTATATTTTTTATTAAGTGTTAGGGCGATTCAAACTCACTTAACAACGTTCACAACTCTTCAGAATGCTCTTTTTCAAGTTTCTACCTATAATGTCGAAGACTAACATGAAGTTTATAGTAGATTTTAGTGTCCTTAAAAAAAAAAAAAATTATGTTGCATTTCAAAGTGAGTTACTAAGGTTGGTCTCAATATATTGTAAAAATCGGGTTTTGATTAATAATATGTATAAAGAGTACTTTCGTATATGATCGTCTCTTAATGATGTTAAGTCTAGTCCAAGAAAACTAACAGATGATTTATGTATGAATATCAGTACGTAATCAAAAACATTGGAGTGGATTTATAGGATTGCTTAGGATAATTATTAAAATAAATACAATGAATAAATATGAAAACATAAAAACCCATAGAAAACCACAAAAAAACAAACTTAATTGAACTAGGATAATTATTAAAATAAATATGATACATCTGAGCTTCATAATGTCTCTCTGACCAATATATACCCATCTTCGGTGGGCATGGACGTTCATGTTTATTCTATTGGAAAAAGATGAGAATATGCTTAAGTTGATTTTGCTTGTCTTGAAGACATCACCAATAAAAACGAAGTATAGTTAATCATCATTGTTAATTCATCTTAATAGCCTTCATGAGTAAGATTGCCATGAATTTGTCTGTGAACCTCATGTTCTTCTTCCCAACAAAGGACTTTTGTCCACGAAACAATATATGGTTCAAATCAGCATGTCATACTTTGATTAATGAATTAAAGTTTGGCTTTAATATTAAGTGGTGGAGCTGAAGTTTTTTGGATAAACTAGTGATATGTTGATTCTTCAAATAATATGTGGAGAATTGAGATTAGAGAAGGAAATCAATATTTACATTGTTATTAACAAATGGTTCAGTCAGTACATATTGTAGGTAAAGTAGGTCCAACACATGATTTTGTCGATTAAAATCCCAAGTGAATGGACATATATATATATATATATATATATATATATATATATAACTAAAATATGTAAATGCATTGTTGTTAATTTACTAATTCTTTTCAAGACATCAAGGCTTTTGTTTTGTCCAAACATAATTGAGTAATATGATAGTATTGTCACTCATATTGTCGTTAGTCTATCTAACTACTAAAGAAATACAACAATTTTAATCAAAGAAAGTAAACAAATACAACAACAAAGAGATGATTATTTGATTAAATTCTCTAATTTTATATTAAATTTTTAAACTATACTAAATTTGACCTTGAAGAGTAAAAACTAACTAATTTTTTTTAAGAAGAACAAAAACTTGAATAAAAAATACCCTTATTTGTAAATCCATGATTTTTGAAAAATTATAATATATATGATTAGTCAAATAATTTTTTTAGATATTGATTAATTAAATAACAAATAAAGATAGATCTTCATATTAACATGTGATGCAGCGTGATATTTGGAATATTTTCAAATATCTTTATTACTTATTTGTATATCTAAATAATTATTATTTATTTGTATTTTAATTATATTTATATTTTAATATTTATATTTTAGGGTTTCTAGAGTTTTTAGCTATTCTTATAAATAGCCTATTAAGATCTAATGTATTATTCAGTTGTTGATGAATTAATAAAAATGAGATTTCCTGAAGAGATTTTGATAAAGCACTGTGAAGAGTATTCACAAACCCTAGTTTTCCGGTATTCTGAGGAATCAACGGATCTCTAGTCTATCCCTAGAAGCTTCCGCTACATCAGTTGGTATCAGAGCTGCGTCTCTTTGATTTCTCAATCGAAGAACGATTCTGGATGTCATGGTAATTGGTAACTTCTATTCTATCACAGACGAAAGTCTGATCTTCGCCAGCGAAGAAACCCCTGTGATCTACAAAGAGATCTACGGTGATCCAATCTATGATGTCTATGAAGACGATGTCATAGAAGAAAACCATGAGATCTACAAAGAGATCTATGGTAATCTAATATATGATGTCTATGAAGATGATGTCATAGTTATTGATTTCGTTTTCCCACAAGATGCTTTCAAGAGTCTGATTCGTGCAAAATCCGGGCGGAATCAGAACCGTGCAAATTCAGGGCTAAATCGGATCCGTGCAAAATTCGGGTTTTGTGCAGAAGTCCTAGAAGATCTTATCTGTGCAAATCTCGTGCAAGATACAGATCTCGTGCAAGATACAGATCGTGCAAATTTCGGGTCAGTTACAGAGATAGATCTCCGAAGAATCTTTTTGCTGAAAACCCTGTTGAAGATTCGAGGGCAAATCTTTCTCGGCCGGTGGGGCCTGATGCAGCGCAGATGCAAGATTCGAGGACGAATCTTTCTTGGCCGGCG
>OVAY01003572.1:0-10573 GCA_900406395.1 Kernera saxatilis
ACTTGAGGTCGAGTTCTTCAGAGGTGGAGGAGACTGATGTAGGAGATTAGTAGTTAGTTTCTTTTTAAGATTTTGGTTTTATTTCTTATTTTCTTTTATGATTTATTTTGGATTTTTCCTTTTCCGTTTAGGGTTTTGTTTTAGTATTTAAACAACCTTTTGGTTGTAGCAGCCAGAGCTTATTATTTTTATTCATAATTGAATCAGAGAGTTTTCTCTTTTTGGTGGATTCCAAACTCTTTTCTGGTGGATTCCAGAGTTCTATCTTTCGAGTTCGTCGCTTGCGAACTTGATTTTGATCTAGGTTTAGTGCTTGCTAATCCTAGAGGTTTCCGACTGCGTCAGAATGAGATTGGAATCTTTTCGAATTTTGGAATTTTACGACCCCTCGGGTTGACAAGGATTCGATTGGGCGTATTCGGATAATGAGATTTAATTTAATTGCAAGTTTATTATTCTAAAAATAATCTTTTGTGTTTATTTTGTTTAGTATATAATAAGATCCGGAAATTTATTTTAATATATTATTAATGTCATTGTTAAGATTATGTCATAGCTTAATGGGATAATGGAATTTGTTTAGCCTCCATCTTCAACCTTCTTCCACTCCATCCGCAAGCGTCTCACACTCTTGAACTGGTCCATGTAGGCTCTAGGACAATTGCTGCATGAAATACTTAGCAATAGCTTCAAGGACACTTCCATGTCTCTGGACATACACATACAAGTTACCTCCTTTGCAGTATTCCAACACCAAATGTACTTTTTCAAACTTGGGAAGAAACAAAAGTAGAAGTACTGAGGAGGCTTTTTTCTCTCTCTAAAGGGCGAAAAGCAAAACCCTATCTTCCTTTCAAAATCGCCGTTGACGATCTCGGCGGTGGCCACCCTCCGGCTCCGATGGGCAAGCCTAAAAAGAAGCGCTCGCCTGTGAATCATCCTCCTCTCTCTGGCTCGAAAATTTTCCCCTCCTCTTCCCTTCCCTCCCCTCCTACGCCTCCTCCGCTTGCTTCCTCCGTCCCTGTCTCGACGGAGCTCTTAACGGCGTCGGTGACTCCTCCTTCAAAGGACTTGCCTTCCCTGGTCGTTGTGGGTGAATCCTATTCTGCTGTTCCGATTGCTAAGGATTCTGCCTCCCCTGTTGTAGATCGGGAAATTTTGTGAATCTGGATCTAAAACCCAATTTCTTGAGTCAGCCGACTCTACCAATGCAGATTCGGCCCAGTTTCCTCCGAAACCCACTTGGACTGATCTTATCAAAGGTCCCTCTGAAAAAAAATGGCTAAGAAATGCACCCCTTCCTCTTAGACTCGGGAGAACTTTGTGTGCAAATTCCAAACGAAGTCATCACTCATAATCACCAACGTTTGGATTCTTTTATCATTGGACAATTTCATGGCAATCTCCCTTCTCCTAGAGCTCTCCATGCTATCTTCAACGATATATGGAGTAACCATCTTAGGGACATCACAGCCTCGAAATTAGCTACTCGTATCTCCATGCTCATCCGAATCCCGAGTGCAGCTACTCGTACGCGGGTTCTGAACCAAGGTATATGGCATATTAAAGGCCAAACCATGTTTATTGCTGCTTGGGAGCCCGAGCTCAATCCGGTTATGCCAAAACTTATCGAAGCCCCAGTTCAGCTTGAATATAGAGGAGTTCCTCCTCATTTCTTCTCAGTTGAAGGTTTTGAACATATTGCCGGCGTGCTTGTAAGTCCTTAGCCCACTGCACTGAAGACTATCCACGAGCCAAAAAATCAGGTGCTACGAAGCCAGTTGAGTGGTTGGCTAAGGAACAAGAGCTAATCCGTCCTGTCTCTGTTAAGAAAAATCATCATCGCAAGAGAAGTTTGGGTTCTATCGAGCCTCCTCTAGGAGCCAAACAAGTGGTAATTGTGGGTCAATCATTTCAGCTGCTGGAAAACCCATTGCCTCCAAAATCCAGGGCCTCCTCTTCGAAACGAGGTAAATCAACCACGGATTGTGATTTGGCTTCGTCTCAGATGAACAAAAACAATAAGAGTAGGCTTCCAAAAGTTTGGAAGCCAAAAGCGGTAACCTGGTGATTGATATTGGTTTCAACTCATCTATGAAGTCCAAGTCTCTCTCTGTAATGGATCGGAAATTGACTGGTAAGATCATGTCTGCTAAACCTCAGCGTATCCCAGCTTCCTCCAAAAAGAAAAAAGTAGTAGAACCCTCCTCTTCGTCTGATTCCTCCTCGAAAGAGATCTCCTCTTCTCCAGAGTCGTGTTCAGATGAGGACTTGGCCTTTGATGAGGATGAAACTCCTTTTATCTAGGTTCTCTCTAAGAAAGAGAGGAGGCAAGAGAGATTCTCAACGGGGAAAGGCCCCAAAACTACCTCCAATCATTAATTATGATAGACAACTTTTGTTGGAACATTAGAGGATTTAACCAATCTTTAAAACGTAAGAGTTTCAAAAAATGGGTAAGGCTTACCAAGCTTTCTTTTGGTAGTCTAAACGAAACTCGCGTGAGAGCCCACAAGTCTCAGCGATTTATTAAGTAAGTATTTCCAGGATAGAACTTTTTGGGTAACTATGAGTTTGCAGAGTTGGAAAGGATATGGGTCGTTTGGGATCAGTCGGTGCAGTTATCAGTGCACTCAAAATCCAGCCAGATGATCACTTGTGTTGTACGTTGGCCTAAAACCTCAAAGGAGGTTGTTGTTTCTTTTACTTATGCAGTCAACTGCAAATATGGCCGAAGACAGTTGTGGGATGAGATGAGGGTTCTAGCCAGAGATCCAATTATCTGCTTCAAGCTTTGGGTTGTCATGGTGATTTTAATTAGATATGTCATCCGTCAGAGTGCTCCACTGGTAACACCAAAACCAGTTGAGGGATTTCAGATTTAAGAGATTTCCTAGATTATACAGGTCTGACTGATTTGTCATTCAGAGGTCACTCATTCACTTGGTGGAACAACCAGGAGGAGAATCCGATTGCTAAGAAGCTCGATTGAATCCTGGTGAATGATAATTGGCAGCTTGAGTTTCCAAATTCGTATGCAAAATTTGGTGAGTTTGAATTCTCCAACCATAGTCCTGCATGTCTTGTCTCGGATAATTTCTCCAGATCTAAGAAGCCTTTCAAAGTCTCTCACTTTCTCTTCCAGCATCAGGAGTTCCTACCTCGTGTCTCCTCCTTCTGGCAGGACACTTGTATTGAAGGAACAACTATGTTTTGTTTCTCCAAAAAGCTTAAACTCTTAAAAGCAGTCCTGAAAGACCTTAACAGGATCAAGCAGTGTATGACCTCGACCTCATTCTCTATCACTGTTAATGGAGACCTATGTGGATATTTTAAGAGCATAAGAGGTCTGAGGCAGGGGGATCCGTTTTCTCCTCCTCTCTTTATCCTGGCAATGGAAACTTTTGCTAACCTCTTGAACAAGAGCTATGAATCAGAGGATATTGGTTATCACCCTCTCGGGAGAAACCAAGATCTCCCATCTGGCTTTCGCAGACGATGTCATGATATTCTTTTACAGCAAATCTTCATCTATTTAGGCCATCAATTCCTCTCTAAAGCGATTTGAAGCCCTCTCAGGGCTTAGCATGAATAAGAAGAAAACCTCTCTCTACCACGCGGGGCTGAACCAGGAGGAAGCCACAACATTATCTCAGTTTGGCTTCCAACTCGGTTCACTCCCAATTAGGTACCTGGGACTCCTCCTTCTCCACAGAAAGCTGCGGAATCCGGACTACTCCCTGCTCATTGACAAGGTTAAGGCAAGGTTCAACAGCTGGGCAGTTCAATGTCTCTCCTTCTCTGGAAGACTACAACTAATATCAACCGTCATCTATAGCTTGCTCAACTTCTGGTTTTCAGCGTTTGCTCAGCTAAAAAGTTGTTTGAAAGACATCGAAAAGTTGTGCAATCGGTTCTTATGGGCTGGTGATATGTCAAAATCTACCTCTGCAAAAGTCTCTTGAACTCAAGTTTGTCTCCCTAAAGCTGAAGGAGGCTTAAGATTAAGAAACTTTCTGGTATGGAATCTTAAGCTCATTTGGTTATTGTTCTCTAACAGTGGGTCCTTATGGGTTGCCTGGATAAGGCAGCACTATTTAAAGAGCTCAATTTTCTGGTTGATTGATTACAAACCATCTACTAGCTGGATTTGGAAGTTTATGTTGTCCCTTAGACCGATGGCTATGAGATTCATGAGCTGTGAAATTGGTGATGGAAAACATGCAAGTTTTTGGACTGATAATTGGACTAATCTTGGATCCTTACTTGACTTACTTGGGGTTAATGGTCCTAGCATCCTTGGAATTCCTCTTATAGCCACGGTTGCTAATGCGAGTAGTGAGCATGGTTGGAGGCTACCTTCAAGCCATTCCCGGAACGAAAATGTCACCGTTCTCAGAGAACACATGACCTCGGTTATTCCACCTGATGCAGAGCGAGGTCCGAATTGCTATTATTAGGGTCTCCCTAACTAAAGAAAGAGCAGCTTCTCGGCTAAGAACACTTGGGATTTCTTCAGGCCCTCGGCGGCTAAGAAGGATTGGGCTCCTGCAATCTAGTTTAAGAACTCGGTTCCCAAACACTCATTCATGTTCTGAGTCGCAAACCTGGACCGTCTTCTTGTTCGCTCTAGGCTTGTGGCTTAGGGACTCAACGCTCCCTCAACATGCCTGCTTTTTGATAATAGTGATGAAACCATACATCATCTCTTTCTTCACTGTACTTCTCAGATCAGGTTTGGAGAAAAGTTATTATGCGCTTAAGTCAACTAACTTGCACTTTCATGGACTGGGAGACCCTTATTTCCTGGTTTCGGTCGAAATCTCCATCAGTATCAACCATCTTGAAGTGCTTAGCAGCCCAAGAAACGATCTTCCTCTAATGGCGTGAAAGAAACAACAGGTTACATAACTCTACTTCCACCGACCATTCACTTATGTTTGGTCAAATTGATTGAACGATCATGGACACTCTCCTTGCTCGCCGTCATCGAAAGGGTTGTGGAGGACTTCTCTCTCAGTGGTTTACCCACTCCTAGATCCCTCTCACACTCATGTTGAGTTTATCCTAGTTTCATCTTGGCTATTTAATTTTTTTTTTATCACAGAAGCTCTATGCCCCTAAAGCTATTGTAAATAACTTTGTTCCTTTTTTTGGATCATATAACTTGCATTATATAAAAAACAAAAGTACTTTTCCAGGAGACTGCATTTAGTTTGCCCAAATCAAGACAAGATTCAAAAATTCAACGGCAAGATTATCGCATTATGATTCAAGATTGACAATGATAGTTTCAAACTGAGTATATCTTAACAAAGCCAAACTCATTCGAACCGACAAAAACAGAAATAAAAAAACCTCAAAAAATAAACCTTTATCATGTCGATCATGCGGATGATGTTAGGATGATTGATTATCTTTAAGATGAAAATCTCAGACATGAGACTCTCCTGTAACTTCTTGTTAAGCCGGTCCATGACGATCTCCTTGATAGCGACCTCAGTGCCGTCAACGCGGTGCCTCGCTTCCCAAACCACCGAGAAAGAACCCGACCCACCACGTAGTCGCCAACCACCCGACCCGTGGATTCAGCCATTCTTTTCTCCGACAAACCGGCACGCCGAGAATCTAGAGGATCGAAAAGTTCGGACCTTTGAATTGAGCTGTGAGAATGAGATTGGAATCTTTTCGAATTTTGGAAGTTTATGACCCTTCGGGTTGACAAAGATTCGATTGGGCCTGTTCGGATAATGTGATTTAGGAGAGTTTATTGGTTCATGGATTTTAGTGAATTTAGAAATCTACATAAAAATCTAGCTTTCTGCAATTGTTGATTTTAAAATCTTATTTAAACTCACATCTTATTGGTTCAATCATTTATAAATATTAATTGAAATCCACCGTTAATTCGTTTAATAATTTATTATTGGATTTCAAAATCCATGTGTAATTTTATATGTATTTGGAAGTAGAAAATATAAGGATTCAAATCCGTAGAAAAAAAATGTTATTTCGAAATTCATATATTTTGATTTCAAAATCAATGAAATTTTTAAATCGTATATGTATTTATAAATACATGAACCAATAAAGCCCCTTTAATTTAATTGCAAGTTTATTATTCTAAGAATAATTTTTTGTGTTTATTTTGCTTAGATCCGAAAATTTATTTTAATATACTTATTAATGTCATTGTTAAGATTATGTCATAGCTTAATGGGATAATGAGATTTGTTTAGCCTCCATCTTCAACCTTCTTCCACTTCATCCGCAAGCGTCGTAGCCTCTGGATTTCGGAGACTACATCATTTTCATTTTTATTGATTCAAAAATAGTCACCGATTGGAGCCTACAATTTGTTATTACACCATAGCTTTAGGCCCATGTGTAAAGTGCCATCTTTGAAATCATTTTCGAAGTAAAATTTATTTAATGAAATCCAAAAATTAACCCAAAAATACCAAAGACATCCAAATTCCAACCCGAAAAATACTTATTATTCATAAATTTTATTTTTGGTTTCGGATAAGAAAATAGATATAAAATTAATTAAATAATAATCAAAGCCACATTATCCCTACAGTTTAATTTAATTGCAAGTTTATTATTCTAAAAAGAATCTTTTGTGTTTATTTTGCTTTGTATACGATAACATCCGGAAATTTATTTTAATATACTTATTAATGTTATTGTTAAGATTATGCCATAGCTTTGCGGGATAGTGGGATTTGTTATGGCCTATGTGAGAATTAGTTGTATGAGATTGGAGAAAATAGGATGCTTTACATGACAGACACATGGAGAGAAGCAAACATGATTGAATTGATAAGCCAAAGTTCACATTGTTGATGAACTGTTGAGGGGCTTCAGCAGAAGCGTATATGAATTCCTAAGAGAGATAGAACGAGCGAACACATATGTATCATCGATATAAGAATGATAAAAGAAACATCAATTTTTAACGTGAGATGATCTCTTGATATAAGAGGAAAATCCACGTACCTATAATCCACCCAAAAATTACTTTAACAAAATTATTTATTTGGGCTATAATGTATTCGAAGAAATAATTTGATTTTAGTTTCAACAAAATCATTTCCAACACCGATAAAAAAAAAATAAAACAAGAAAATTACAAGAGCTACAAAATCAATCGTACCAAACGACTCTTAATTGGTACACCATGCAAACCCTTTAAACACAAATCCGAAAAATGCCAATTTAACCTCAAACATAATAGATTTCATTCAATGTTCTTAACAATTAAGAGTTACATTGAATTTTTAATCATGTCAGTGTCATTATAGCATATGTATCCACTATCTAGAAAAATTAATTATGCATTTGTAAGTTAAATGAATCTTGTTTGGATACTACATACTCTTTAATTAAAGATTTTTTCGTATTTGAAATACTTTAAAGTACACATTGTAGATCAATATTATATACAAAACCTAAATTTAATAGTAATTGCACATGCTCGATCCTGTCTATAACTTATGAGTTTTCTGTAAGGATTTCAAGTGTACACGTGTCTCCAAAGCTTAAAATTAACATATATTTTTCAGTCACACAGGCATATATCGAACATCTTATTATTAGTCAAATAAAACAATATCGAGAATTTACTAAAAAAAATGAATAAAAATATCGTTTCAACAACTTCCCTATTAAAGACCGAAGAAAAAAGAGTAAAAGATGAATTTTTTTTAGGTTTGTATGTTAAAATAGAAAAAGGGTGCATCACAGAAATAGCAAAATTAAGACTTATGAATCCGACTTTTTACGTCTCTTTGATAACATGTACATCACTTGAGTTTAAAATTTTTTGTGGAACTCATGTTGAGATTTGTTGTTTATGTCAATTTATATAAATAAACAGAAACTCATAAGTTATACAAGAAAGAAAGAAAAAAAGAAAATTCAAGTCTAAAAACCTAATTTCCGTTTCATGTTTCCATTCTTTATTGTGTACTTATTCACAAATAAAACATTTATAAAAATGTATATAACATCAACTTTATTATATTGTAAACTTATATACATCAATAATGTGATGAGGTTGACGACATCAATTTTTATATTAGCAAAAGAAGAAAAAAGGCAAACTGGGAAATTTATTTAGTGATAGATAAACGTAGCGGTGGATTTATCAATGCTCTGCCCTTAGCTTTGATAACATGTACATCATTTGATAAGATTTGTTGTTCATGTCAATTTATATAAATAAACAGAAACTCATAAGTTATACAAAAAAGAAAATTCAAGTCTAAAAACCTAATTTCCGTTTCATGTTTCCATTCTTTGTTGTGTACTTATTCACAAATAAAACATTTATAAAAATATATATAACATCAACTTTATTATATTGTAAAATTATATACATCAATCATATGATGAGGTTGACGACATCAATTTTTATATTAGCAAAAGAAGAAAGAAAAGGCAAACTGGGAAACACGACTTCAACTGTATTCTAAATGTGGAAATTTATTTACTGATAGATAAACGTAGCGGTGGTCGGTGGATTTAGACGTCGGCTTCAGCTGGGGCTGGGGCTGGGGTTGGGGCTGGGGCTGGGGCAGGGGCAGGGGCAGGGACCGGGAGTGGGAGATTTCCGATTATATTCTTCATGGTCTCGCCACTGATGAGGTCTGGGACGCACATTGTGGCTCCGGCAGCTAAGAAATCTGTCTCGTCGTTGTCTCCGGCTTGAGAAACGATTCCAAGGATGAAGACCTCTGCATTCTGTTGGCGGATGTTCTGAATAGTCTCTATATCATCAGCGATGAGTAGACTGTACACCAGCTCGCTATTCTGGATGTGGGTTGCGGCGTTTAATGCCAGAATCATCATCGGAACGCCACCCGCCTGCGAAACAACTTCCGCCTTCACCTTCTTTAACACTCGGACTGACTCGACAATCAAGACAAGCGGCGCCTCCGTTGTTTTGAGAGAAAGGAATTGATTGGTTTGTATGGAAGAGACTTTTATTTTTCTTGTATTTCTTGACAATGGAACAAACCTTACTAAACGCGGCTTATATAGCCAAAAAGAACAAGGGTATCATCAGTATACCTTTTTTGTGGGTTTCTTCTTTATGATTTTTCAAAAAATTCCGACTATGTTTTTTGCTTTAAATATGTCGAATTAGTTGTGCAGTACTCAAATCATCGTCACCAGTACGCACTACAAGAAATGTTTCCTTTTCCATTTCACATCTTACATACTTAACTTTATCATAATTTGGAAAACAAACTTTTAACAAAAATAAATTAAGGGGCGAAGAATCGACTGACTGGATTTACAGATGAGGATGTTTAAATTTAATAGTCGGTTGATTTTTATTAACCTTTGGCTAGGGAAACCAAACTAGGAAAGAACAAAAGAATTATTGTTAAGCGATGTCAGATACAATATTAAATTTGAACACGGAAGTTCTTTTTCTTTTAACATAGAACAAACAAAAACAATTTCATTTAAAAAAAAAACCATAAATAAATAACATAACCCAATTATAATTCATTATTTCATCAAAATGACATTGATCTTGTTTGTGACTATATATGGGAAATGAGCTTCTACTAAAAAAAAACATTTAATCTCATAGACCATTAACTACCTTTTCGATCATTGATCAATGGTAAGAAAAAATGTAATAGTTATGATATTTAATTAGTACTATATGTTTCGTATGGTTTGGTGTTGTAATCAAACATGAACTTTTTAGACTTAGGAAATCATGTTTATCAATATCTATTATGTGAGGAAAGAAAGCCTTACTCGTTGGATGGACACAAAGCTAATATCCTAGATTTTGGTTGTATCTCTGATCGTGATCTACTCCACTTTTTCCAAACAATGTTTGCCATATGTATGTGCTCCGTAATTAACCGGATATCTATTCAAATCTAAATTTTTAGCCGAATATATGATCCGCTTTGTAAAAGTTTCAAAAATAATTATAAAAATTCAAAAATATATTTAAAAATATTATACCATTACTTTTCTTCTTAATTTATTTAAATTTAATATTTAAATTATTAATTTAATGAATAGACATAAAATTTACATATTGATATAATAATTATTAAATTTATATATGTAAATATCTATATATACATATATATGCATTTGTATATGTAGCAGGGTGGATCTTCGTCTAAAACTTTTGTTACATATATCTAAATTTTTTTGATCGAATCGAAACGAATGCCGAATCAAATTGAATCTAACGTATATTCGTGAAAAAAAATTAGTCCTAAAGTCTTACAATTCCAATTTCCATATGTTGTTTCTTCTATTCTTTCTTTTTTTTTTCCACTGATAGAATCTTCCAAACGTTGGGATTTGATATTGCTTTTTGCCAAAATCATTTATTTTTCAGAAGAGATATGTCATCAATTCTTGGTTGAGTTGATGGTGGGATCGAATCATAAATTAATAAATTTTTCCGGTCATGAATTGGACTAGTGTAAAAATTAACAAAATTCGATAAGATAATAAGATAATAATTTTTCTAAAATCCTTATATAAATACATGGTCCCAATAATATCATAAACTAATAATTAT
>OVAY01003573.1:0-10560 GCA_900406395.1 Kernera saxatilis
TACATGTGTGTGTAATATATATATATATATATATATATATATATAGAAACATATACTTGCACGTTTTTATATAGATTTCAGATTTGTCGCTATCTCTCTTCTCTTTTTATTTTTCAGATTCTTTTGTCTTCTTGATTTGTTCTCTTTCTCTCTCTCCTTCCCGTCGTTGTCAATGACGGCGAGAAATAGAAGATATTCGCGCGTCGCTGCGTTGGAATTTCACAAGTTCGATGAGATCTGAGAACTCAACAGTTTGATCCAAAAATCATGTCTTTCAGGTATTTTTTTTTTCTTTGCATGTTCTTTCCAAAAATTAAAGTTTCAATTTTGTTCCCCTTTGTTTCTTCGTTGACTTGTCAAATTTGTTTTCTAATCTCTTCAATTTTAATGGGTTTTTGTCGATTTACACTCAAAAACATTTTCTACTACTTGCAGAAATTAAGCATTTTTCCGAAGATGGTGAGAGAAATAGCTTCTGGGTTATTGATACTATTCTCGATACTGATTTGGGTTTCGCCGGCGGCGGCTGGAAACGGCGGGTGTAACTGCGAAGACGAAGGAAGTTTCTGGAGCACAGAGAACATTCTCGAGACGCAAAGAGTAAGCGATTTCTTAATCGCCGTCGCTTATTTCTCGATCCCAATCGAATTACTCTACTTCGTGAGCTGTTCAAACGTTCCATTCAAATGGGTGCTCTTCGAATTCATCGCCTTCATTGTCCTCTGTGGTATGACTCATCTCCTCCATGGTTGGACTTACGGTGCTCACCCTTTCAAGCTTATGATGGCGTTGACCGTTTTCAAGATGTTGACCGCTCTTGTCTCCTGCGCCACTGCGATCACGCTCATCACTCTGATTCCTCTGCTTTTGAAAGTTAAAGTTAGAGAGTTTATGCTTAAGAAGAAAGCTCACGAGCTTGGACGTGAGGTTGGACTCATTATGATTCAGAAAGAGACTGGCTTTCACGTTCGTATGCTTACTCAAGAGATTCGTAAGTCCTTGGATCGGCACACGATTCTTTATACCACTTTGGTTGAGCTTTCGAAGACTTTGGGGTTGCAGAATTGTGCGGTTTGGATGGAGGGTGATGGTAAAAGTGAGATGAATCTGACTCATGAGCTTAGAGGGAGGAGTGGTTATGGTTACTCTGTTTCTATGGAGGATTTGGACGTTGTGAGGGTTAGAGAAAGCGATGAAGTGAGTATCTTGAGTGTGGACTCGTTGATTGCTCGAGCTAGCTGTGGAGATGTTAGTGAGATTGGACCTGTGGCTGCGATTAGAATGCCGATGCTCCGTGTGTCGGATTTTAGAGGAGGGACGCCGGAGCTGATTCAGACGTGTTATGCGATACTTGTATGCGTGTTACCGAGCGGACAGCCACGGGATTGGACTTATCAGGAGATTGAGATTGTTAAGGTTGTGGCGGATCAAGTAGCGGTTGCGTTGTCTCACGCAGCGGTTCTCGAGGAGTCTCAGCTCATGAGGGAGAAGCTGGCGGAACAGAACAGGGCGTTGCAGATGGCGAAGCGGGACGCTCTGAGGGCGAGCCAAGCGAGGAATGCGTTACAGAAAGCGATGAGCGAAGGGATGAGACGCCCGATGCATTCTATACTCGGCCTTTTGTCGATTATTCAGGACGAGAAGTTGAGTAGCGAGCAGAAGATGATTGTCGATACGATGGTGAAAACGGGAAATGTTATGTCGAACTTGGTCGGGGACGCGATGGATGTGTCGGACGGTAGATTTGTAACGGAGATGAAACCGTTTAGTCTGCATGGTACGATCCGTGAAGCAGCTTGTTTGGCTAGATGTTTGTTTCTTTACAATGGATTTCGGTTTTCGGTTGAGGCAGAGAAGTCTCTGCCGGATAATGTAATAGGCGACGAAAGAAGAGTCTTTCAGGTGATACTTCACATGGTTGGTAGTATAGTAAAGCCTAGAAAATGTCAAGAAGGATCGTCGGTGATGTTTAAGGTTTTGAAAGAAAGAGGAAGCTTGGATAGGAGTGATCAAAGATGGGCTGCTTGGAGATCACCGGCTTCTTCAGCAGATGGAGATGTGTACATAAGATTCGAAATGAATGTAGAGAATGATCATGATTCAGGCTCTCAATCATTTGCCTCTGTTTCTTCAAAAGATCAAGAAGTTGGTGATATGAGATTCTCCTCCGGCTATGGGTTAGGACAAGATCTAAGCTTTGGTGTTTGTAAGAAAGTGGTGCAGGTGAGTTTCGTTATACATATCCATTTCTACAGTTTTCGTTATTAGTACTTATTCTTTTATTATGTGTGCAGTTGATTCAAGGGAATATCTCGGTGGTCCCTGGCTCGGACGGTTCACCGGAAACCATGTCATTGCTCCTCAGGTTTCGACGCAGACCCTCCATTTCACTCCATGGATCCGGCGAATCGCCAGCTCCTGACCACCACCCTCACCCTCTTTCGAATTCTATGTTACGTGGCTTGCAAGTTTTATTGGTAGACACCAACGATTCGAACCGGGCGGTTACGCGTAAACTTTTAGAAAAACTTGGATGCAGTGTAACCGCGGTATCATCTGGATTCGATTGCCTCGCGGCCCTTGCTCCAGGCTCGTCCTCGTCCTCGTCTTCGTCGTCATTCCAAGTAGTGGTGCTTGATCTCCAGATGGCAGAGATGGACGGCTATGAAGTGGCCTTGAGGATTAGGAGCCGATCTTGGCCGTTGATTGTGGCAATGACGGTGAGCTTGGACGAAGAAATGTGGGACAAGTGTGTTCAAATTGGAATCAATGGAGTTGTGAGAAAGCCAGTGGTGTTGAGAGCTATGGAGAGTGAGCTCCGGAGAGTATTGTTGCAAGCTGATCAACTTCTCTAGTTGATCTCAACTTGTTTTCTACATTCAAATTCTTACAACATTGTTTTTACACCATAGATTATATCAAATATCAAAAGGAAACTCCAAATTGTTATTATATATACCACTCATATTTTGTATGATTTGTATATCTTGTCTTTTCGTTCTTAGCATCATTTGGACCCCACGAAATTGCATGAATCTTAGTATTTCAGTAGGGTAAGAACATAATTTTAATATAAGAAAATTGAACTGTTTAACCTTTATTTATACGATGGAGAGAAGAAGTACCTCATCACATAATCACGTTTCTATGTTTAAAGAAAAAACAATGCTCTGATATTTTCCTTCGATTTATTTTTCCTTTCTCGAATAATGTATTTTGCATTTTTCCTCATATTCTTTTTGGTTATATTTTTGGTCAACTTCCTTCGTTCTCTTTACGATCTTTCTGGAAAGAATGCACAGAACACATGACACATCAATATAAGCATCAATTATACAAGCACGTGACAGGCTGCTTGCTTGAATATGTGCTTAGTTTTTCTTATTTTTTATTTCTATAAGAACAAATTGTTTTTTTCTTTTTTGAAAATTTATAAGAAAACTATTCAGCAAGTGGCTTTATCCCACCTTTTGATTTTGGTACGAGGACAACAACAACAAAATTACGAAATGAAATTTGGTATCGCAGTTTTTAGGATAATTGTTCGTTGTTATTATACATTATGTTAGTTAATATTGGCAGATATTCGTTACGTAGAGTTGTGCATTTCTTACTTTTTTTGAGAAAATGCATTTCTTACTTATTTTCCCCCAAAAACTATACTTTTGGAATTTTTCTTACTTAATTTTTAATTCTCCTATTTTCTTTATAACATCGGTCTAATTAATACACCTATTTATGGGCCGACAGTTTGTGAAAAATAGTAAGTAAAAAAAAAAATCATGAATGTATCAGTATAATTTTAAATGCGGATTTACTGGTGTTTTTTTTTTTTTGTTTTTAAAAATATTTTCTCTCTGCCACTTTCTGAACTTTTCAAACAAAGAGTATTTTGTTGTGACTTTATTTGTTATAAAATGTTAGATACATGCCCCCTCGACTAGCGATGATTAAACTAAACTGCCTGTTCCTCGAGCCTATTAAACTAAAGAAAGTGCATAAAATAAAGTAGAAATGGATTGGATTTACAGAAAGTGAATCTAGGGAGAGATGGGTTTACATAACTTGCTAGTTATTTATTCAAACCCACTTGTGCTAATACATTTGTTTCTTCGAACCAGACAATCTCTATAGAATAGTATTTAATCATTAGTTAAACTTAAAATACTAATTATTTGACAACTACAATAAACACCCATCATGATCATGCCAAATAGACAACTCTTCAGTCTTCACTTTAACATTATAAAATTATTTTAGTTATATATATTATATATACAATATATAAAATTATTAATTTATAATATTATAGGGACTATGTATTTAGTTAGTTACATAAGAATTCTAAAAAAATTATTATCTTATAATTTTATCTAATTTTGTTAAATTTTATATTGGCCTAATTCGGAACTGGAAAAATTTATTAATTTATCATGATTATTAATTTATCGAGTATTAATTTAAGGAAGTTATGCAAACCAAATCTTCCTTTTCTATTTTTTACAATTCTATAAAACAATTCCTTTAATGATACTTGATGTTTTACTTATATTTGTATTTTAAAACTTTTTTTTTATAGAAATTAACATTTTTTTCTTTTTGATTAGGAAGAATGCCAATAACCACTCTATAGTTTCTTTTCTTAAAAATGTACGATACATTATTTAAAATATTCATTATTCTAAATATTGTTCTAGTTTCCAATTTTTAATAAAGTTAAATTACATTTTACTAGTTTTTGAAGTCTTGCTATTTTGGTTCGTCCAAAAAGTGTTGAAGATGATTCTTCTCCAAATTTTTACATTTTTGTTTTGTCAATTAATTTGTTTTATTAATTAAATACATTCACTAGTTTTTGTCTTTTTCCATTTTCGTTGGAATTGAACAAAGACCCACAGGAACAAAGAGAGAGACCAGCCCAGTTGTATGTCAAACGAGGACGCTTCGACTCTCCTTGAGCCAATTCAGAATTTTATACTATTATCTAACCGAGCCGGTACATTAGAACCGATTATTCGTGTGACGTGTACAAAAATCTAATAACAGACAAATCCAAATCCAAAAAAAAATAATTTGAACACATTCGGTTATTGTAACCACTACAAAAGTTCCACTATAGCCGGTCCTAGGCCAAACATCAAAGACAGAAGCTTATGCATAAGCATGGTTTGAAGCCGGTTCCATTTCTTTTCCACTAACCAAAACACAGCATCTTGGAACAAAACAGAGAACAAAAAAAAAATACATAAAGAGACATTTACGAACTGCTTCTTCGACAAAAGTCTGTTTGTCATGAATATTTAAGCAAAGAATAAGTAAAAATTAAGCAAAACATAATTTTTTTCTTAGAAAAATTAGACTGATTACATCAAGAATAAAGTAAAAATTTAACATAAATTTTTAAAGATTGGAGAATTGTGAAGAACAATCCTCCAAAGGCTAGCTACAAGTAATTCTCGTTTTTAAAGGAAGTTAAAGGCATCAATTTTTCACCGGTACTTTGCTTCTAACCAAAGATCATATGAAGGGTGAATTTTCGTAAGCAGATTGTAGAAGAAATTCTTGATAATTGTATGAGTTTGTTTGCTTTTGGAAGATCGGAGTCGCAATACCTGCCGGATGTGAAGTGTCATACCGGAAGTATTTTGAACTGATCAATTGACAAAACTTTAATAATTTTCTTTTTATTAATCATAATAATGAAACGAACAAATACGGTAGTAATAATTATAAAAAAAACCTCCTCAAATATTTAACTAAAATAAAAAACTCTATGGTATTTGAAAATAGAAAAACAAAGACAAAACTAGATTAAACTAAGCATTAATCTCTATTACGTAGAATAAGAACTTCCGATTATCCGTTTCCCAGCAAAGTCCAATTTTGTCTCCTTCTTTGAGGTTTTTTACTGCCGCGAGATCTCTCCATCCCACCGTGAAAAGGTAACTACCATAATGTGGTGCACCATGTCCAAGAGTTAGTACAAGTTTTATTTGATAAGTTCCTCCGTCATTGGCCATATCTTTTACCGTCACAAGGACGTCATCGCCTAACATGTCTTGTCTTTGTATTCCCATAACTGGAACGTTGCTGTGTTCCATCACCCTTTTCGGTAGACATCAATTTATGATGTTATCATCTCGATCAATTAGATCATAAATTGATAGTATCATTGTCGGTCATATTTCTCCTTCAATCTTGCATAAGGGCAAAAGTTGCCTAAAAAGGAATATCGCCTAGCATATATCTTAAATTGAAAAAAACAGAAACATTACCTTTTCTTTTAATAAAAAAAACAAATTTTTCTTCGCAGCAAAAAAAATCAACTTAACTATTTATTCTCGTTGTAGAGTACAACCATTGCCATTTTAGCATTTTGTTTGGATAGTTTTAAAATTGTACAACATATGCACTCAAAGTTTATGTTAGTTTTCTTAATCGTTGTATACGCGGTAGCATTGTCATGCTTAATCTCATGGAGATTTAGGGTGAATTTTGAAAATGTGGTTTTTCTTATAAAAATATTATTTTTTGCAAAAATTAATTATATTATAATTTGTAACAATATTTGTTACACGAACCATAAATTAGATAGGGTTCCGTTGAAATTCTAAGAGATTACACAACCATGATAATGATCATGATCACAAACAGTATTGTAATGATACTTACCATATATAATCATCAATCTAGAAGATATAAATTTCTATAAAATTATGGAGGAGACAAAGCCTTCCATAGGTTTAAGAAGGTTACCAAAAGAATTCTCGTATTTAAGTATTTGTTTGGTCGCAAGAGCTTTCTCCAAATGAGCATTGAGTTTCCTCTTTTGATCATTTGATTATGAATTACAAAATTTTTTGTTTTACGTTAGTAACTGGTAGTAGTTTATTTTGATAATTTTGATTTCTATTTGAATTGTTGGCTCTAATCTGCCGCACGCTAAACTAATATACATCATGTTAAGTGGATGTGCATGTAGGAAGTGCTTCAATTTATGTTTTTTTGAAAACTAATTGATGTTTTCAAAAGTTTAAAAACTAACCATTTTTTGTTACATTCAAATTTATCAAAATGCCCCAAGAATCACAGAGCAATGATGACCCACAAATATCTAACGGTTGAGTTTACCAGACATGATCATTGATAGGTTGAGAGGTTTACAAGGGAAGAAGATTATTTTAGTCTCTGTTGTTGTGTATATCTTTTGATAAGCATGAAAACATCAACTAATGACTTCAGAGGCTAGTCATAAGACCTGCCCAAAAAAAAAGTTATCTCCTCATCCGTTGGATGAAATCTCAAGGTCAATCAAACTCTCTTTATTCACCAGTCTTCTTGGCTGTTCATCCATAATCCATTTTTCCAGCCATACATTGGTGTTCTGGCCATTACCATGATCCATGAGCCCCTTTTCCAGCAAATCCCGACCATGAGCTTCTCCACACGTAGGACGGCCGTGATCCCTTACCACATTCCAGGAAGCTTTTTCTTGAGAAATATCATCCTTTATAAATCTGGGATAGTTGAGACACTGGAGAATGCAGCACACGCTATGCTTGTTTAGCAAGCAAAGCTTGGTTAAAAAAAAAAACCAATATTGTCCTCTCTCCAAAACTTGCCAAGAAATCGTCGGGATTGGCGGCGTAAGCATGCAACAATTGTCCTTGAAGGTATCTTATTTTTTTTTCTTATTTTTGTTTTTGTTAAAATTTATTTGAATTATCTATAATTTAACTTTTCATATTCATACATCTAAACTATAGAATAAGCAAATTAAGTTAATCTTTCATGATTATAATTTCCACAAAAACCTTCATATGTAATTAAAAATTTATACGAACTCCAAAAAGCTTATATACGGAAATCCATAAATAAAAACAACAAAATTTATCATAAACGTAGAAATTTCTTTACCCAAAAAGTAATAATAAATAAGAAGTTTCCAGATCGACCAAATTATACTAAAAATTGATTTAATCTGATAAAACACTACATCATTTCTATATGTACGTATATCCATTAAAAAAAAAAGACACTCAAAGCCTAACTAGGACAATTTTCAAAATTATCAGTTTATATTTGCTTTCCAAAATTACCAGCTAGAATTCCAAAATTACCAAAATTTCTAATTTATTGTTTAAATTGAAACAAATGTAAAGAACATTCCTGAGAATATACTACAAAAAAAGTTAGAAGAGCCTCGCATAACCAACGTTGAAAAAGGCCCCCAAGCTTGCTTGATTCCGAATATCGAAGCGAAATGATTATGTTCCGGACGCCCTTTGAACAATGATTTAGAACATTCTTTGATGTATACAAGGTAAGAAACAACGTTACCAGCTTTATCAATAGAAAAATAAAAAGAAAGAGAAACAATGTTATGAGACAACGTAAGGAAAAATGGAAGAAGAAGGGCGACGATGCAAAGCCCGGGTGGATGAATCATGGATGGATGAAAATGTTTTACAGGGTCTCAAAGCGTATTGGTTCGATCCAAAATTGTAGGATCAGAGCACCAAATGTTCGACGTTTCGCTTTGACCGTTCACGGGTCCACTAAACATATGTCGGGACAGAATGAAAGTGCAAGAGCTGCTGATACAGGAACTGAGACACAAACTAACACATGGTTTCTTCAAAAGAATATGATTACTAGAAAATGTTTTGTGCACTTACAAGTTTCATTCAACAATAATCTAGTCTCTCACACGTTCATGGATCTATACATGATCCAAGAACCTCTCAAGACGAACCCCTTAACCCCATAAGAGTTATGCTTTCTTACAAGAAAACCAAAACCTCAATGCTAAGAATTCTCTCTTTCTATATAATTAACAAAAAAAAATAAAATTCTCTCTATTTGTGTTCATCTCATACAAAGTCTAAACACGCCTATTTATACACAATAGGCACTTTGGCTAACCCTAACCGAATTCCTATTCTTGAAATCAATACAAATCTCCTAGAAAAGCTATCTTTTTCTATTTTTCTCCTAAGAAACTTGCAAATCCTCAAATATCTTCTCCAAAATGCGTTTCCAACTCAGCAACCGCCTCTTGGCTTGTATATTCTCAACTACACGTTGAGTTAGGCCCAACACTCCAGCTCTACGTCACCAAACGCATGATACAGTTCCGTTGTATCACTTCTTGAGCTACTTCAGACTGGTATAGGGGATGCGTCAACTGCTTCATCTTCACAGAAGTCTTACGGTCAAGGGACCTTTGAGAATATAGTAATTTTCTCGTCTTTTTAATAATTTTAATTTATTAGTTATTTAAAAATTTTATTATTACTGCAAGTTGCAGGCGGAGTTGAACGGAGAGGTACGGTTCCTTCGTCTACGGCCAGTTGGAGAAGATCTTCAACTAAGTCCCTACGAAGATTAATAAGTATTTCAAATCAATTTATAATTTATAAGTGTTTTAAATTAATTTATCATTTTAGAAAGATACGTTATAAAATATGATATTTTTTATAAAAAAAACAAATTCTTAA
The DNA here is from genome assembly GCA_900406395.1 of Kernera saxatilis. Lineage (NCBI taxonomy): Eukaryota > Viridiplantae > Streptophyta > Magnoliopsida > Brassicales > Brassicaceae > Kernera > Kernera saxatilis. Next base: position 9,501 of record OVAY01003573.1, read on the forward strand.
TGATATTTTTGAAAAAACAAATGCACAAAAGTGATTGTTCTCAAAATTCCCCATGATATTTAATATTTTCTTTGGTAACATCTAAAAATAGTCTCACATTCGTTCACTTCCTTCTTCTTCGCTGCAACTGTTGTGACAACGGTGGCGACACTGATAACCTAATATGGATTTACCCAATATGATTTTGTACACAACAATCACAATGTCAACGTCTTTGGCCTCTATTAATTTCAGTTTTCACATTTGTGGCGATCAATAAATACCTAAAAAAAAAAATCATATAAGATTTGGAAAATTGAGGATCTATGCTTTGTTTGAATGTGAGGATCTATGCTTTGTTTATCATCTATTGTATCTTCTGGATAAGATCTGTCATCGATCTGTTCTTTATCATCATCTTGTTGGGTTTTGTGACTTTGTCATATTTGTGTGATGAGACTAAATTTCATGGTGAGATTTGAAACTTTTGCACTCAAATACTTGATGGATGGGTAAAAAAGTTCACTGATTTTTCAGAAACATTCTTTAAGCCCACCATTCCTGATTTATTTCAATTTCAGATATATATGTCCCTTCATCTCAATTTCAGAAACGTCTAAAAACACAAGATTCTACTTCATGGAGAAGGCTGGATGGGAGACGTTCTGTTAGGGAAAATGCTTTGGGAGACAATGAGTTTCGTACCTTCACTTACAAAAGGAAGGATGTGTTTTACTATGATTCGGGGTGGGCGTTTTATCCGAACCCGAAAATCCGAACCGAACCCGATCCGAAAAAATGATACCGAATCCGAACCCGAACCAACAAAATATCTAAATGGATCTTAACTCATGTATCCAAAAAACCGAACCCGAACCCGAACCGAACCGAAACCCGAATGGGTACCCAAAATATCCTAAATATAATTATATTTTAAAATATTAATTATATTTTAAAAATATTAATTATATATANTAAATATAATTATATTTTAAAATATTAATTATATTTTAAAAATATTAATTATATATAGATTTATAATAAGTCAAATACCCAAAATTATAATTATAAAGTGAGTTAT
>OVAY01003575.1:0-10541 GCA_900406395.1 Kernera saxatilis
ATGCGCATAGATCAGAATTTCAAGTCGAGAAAGGTTTTCCAAAATTACCTGCTCTGTGGGAGGAGTAAGTTTTACACTAGTCCCCGTCTTCCCACCTTTGGCACGACTTAGTCGTGTCAAATCATTGACGATACGATGAAACGCCCACGCTACATAGCCAGCGAGTTCAACAGGTGGAAGTTGGTTGAGCCAATCGGCTGATGTTTTGTAGACAGGTTCAGGAATATGAGATAAGGGAACATCAATCACATCGACCAGCTTGGACGAAGAAGGAGACTCCATGAACATATTCAGCCATGAAAGTTGCAAATCTTCAGATCCGGAAAGTGCACTCTTAAAGTAATCAAGTAATCCCACTAGCTGATACGCCGGCTGAGCTGGATGGGATGCCTATTAAGAAACAACAGCAACAAAATCGAATTTTGATTTGTGGGTTATCGATTTAGATCAGGATTCCAGAGCCGAATTTCACATCGCATGCACTTACCGATGCTTTGGCAAGGACATCCGCAAGATCTGAAGGATCGATCTTTGCCGCAGCTTCGGTCAAAGACACTTTCGGCCTTTTAGTTTCCCCCGCCTTCAGATTCTCATCCCTCGCCGCACCTGCACGGTTCGATTCATTCTCCTCATCAGCAGCAACCATCTTCTCCGCCAGAATTGATACGAAACAGAGATCAAATTTGAACAGAGGTAGGAAGGGTTAGGGTTAGCTCTCATAATGGGCTGACCGGCAAAACCCGTTATTTTAATAAACATAAAACATAAAACCAGAGAGAAAACTGCTTAATTTTATGTGAAACATCCGAGTCATACATGGATCTTCAATAACGAATCTATTAAGCTTCAAAATTTTTTTTTTTTTTTTTTGATAACATTAATCTTAAAAAAGTTCTCTTTTGGTTTTGGGCACTCAAGTGAAGATATATATGACTAAAAATTGTGCTGTGATTGTTGTGAAACAGAGCTGAAAGGTGTGCCAGTGGAGATGGTAGCTAAGTTAGTGCCTGAGCATGCGAGGAAGCAGTGTCCTTGGCTCGCGTTTTTCTTTTGTAGTGTTAAATATAGGAAATAATGGAAGGATCTGTTTGTTTTCTTTTTAAAATTTTACTAATAAACAACACGAATGTTGAGGATAATTTGAAGACTGATTATTCAAAGCTATGCCAAGTCAGAGCTGAGTTGTATTCGATCTTATGGGACCCACAAGTTGGTAGGTTGGGTCAAAGGTTCAGAGTTCTAAAACGTTACGAACATGCACCTGAGTTTGGGAATCATTTCAAACCAGGACCATAATAATCAGTCCTATCAGGTGTATACTCGAAATTAAATATCTTCAAATGTTTCAGTGACACGATTATTGAAAAAGTCTCTAGTTAGAATATTTGCTATAAATGTTTTGCATATATCCTGTTTCCAAATGAAATACACTTTATCAGCCATTTAGAGGTTTTGAGTGAGCCAAAAAGGCTTTTTAGCTTTTGAGACGTTGCAACTTAGCACATTTGGATGAGCTTAACCAAATAATTTCATTCAAATCAATTATAAACGTAACAAATTAGGGATTTATTAAGACCGAGACATCCATCCACGAACCAACAACAGTGAATAGTGCCGTTGTTACTTTATTACCGACTTGCTAACGTTTCGTAAAGGGGGAGATTTGAACAGGCGATTCGAGCAAAGGAAATAGAAGAAAGCTTTAATGTCTTCTCATACATCATTTACTGTATAAGAAGTTTATGATTGAGGAGAAAGACAGAGAGAGAGAGGCTACTTCACTTCTTCCAATCTCATGAAGTTCCATGGTACCTAAACCATGATAACTTTCAGGATGATTCATTCCCCCGAAAAGCTTGATGCCCTGCGTAAAACATAATAGAATATTAGCATTTGCGATGTTTCTAGTAATATTGAGTCTGTGATTGGTTAAGAAAGATACAAAGATGAAGAAAGACTATGTTCCTTATGCCTCACAAATCCTTACTAAGATGGGAACAAAAACTCAGTGTTCCCAACACTATAGATGCTCTTCACTTTTCTAACAACAACACCACTAAATTGATGACAAATACGAAATGGTAATGAAGATTTAGTCATGTTTACTCTAAAATGGACAGTGTGGGACATGATATTCCTAAGATGATTGTTAAGAAATGAGAAGAATCAGGTTTACTGAGAGTAGATAATATACCTTTGTTCAACCAGATAGAGACGTGCATCTGAATCCTTCTCTCACAAGTTCGTTAATTGCGTCCCTAAGCCTATGATAATCCTCAGGTTTGTTGTAAATTTGAAAAGAAATGCGTACATAGCCCGTGATCGGGTCAATCTCTTCATCCCCGGGTGGTCTAAAGTAGATTGGTATTTCAATGCTGAACCTTTCTCTCAAAAGGGTTCTAAGCTTCAAAACATCCGAATCACTCGACACTCCTAAGCACACAGGCAACCCAACCATGACCATACTCGCGCACATCTCAGGCGGGCAACCGAGCTGCGTCCCCCAAGACTTGACCAGCATTTGACCCATCTCAACCACAGACTCATGGTTCCTCTTCTTTATCCCATCGATCCCGCCTTCAAACCGATTCACAAACTCCAGAATCGAAGGCACAACCAACTGAGCGCTGTAATCTCTAGTCCCAACCCAAGAGCTCTCAATGGCCAACCCGTTCCCATACTCATTCGACACGACTGGATGATGCAAATCACGAGCACCGTTATTCGACTTCCTACAATACAAGAAAGCAACCGAAGGCGGCGCGAAAAACCACTTGTGAAGATTACTCGTGTAGAAGTCAGCACCAATCTCCTTCATGTCAACGTCAACACACCCAATCCCATGAGCAGCGTCAACAAACACCTGGTCAACACCTTCTTCTCTACAGATTTTCACAAGCTCTTTGATCGGAATCACAACACTAGGCATCGACGTCACATGATCGATCAAAGCTAACCTAACCCTTCTACCATTCGCCTTTCCTGACTCTAAAGCGTTCCTAAACCGGCCGACGATTTCGTCAGCCGAGATAACCGGGAAAGGTAACTGTACCTCGATGACCTGCCCGCCGGAGCGTGTGACGTACGCCTCGACGGATTTCTTAACGGAGCCGTAGGCGTAGTGAAGCATCACCACGGCGTCGCCTTTCTCGAACCGTCCTTCGCGGAAGGCCCAAGCGGTTTGCTGAAGAACGATCGCTGCTGCCGTGGTTGCGTTGTCGACGATGGAGACCTCGTCTTCGTGTTCGGCGTTGATGAGACACTTGATTACGGCTCTAGATTCGGAGATTTTGGGCTTGAGATCGTCGAAATAGAATCGATCCGGCTGACGGAGGAATCGGAGCTGCCAATCTCGCTGGAGAGCGAGGATAGACGACGGGCAGCAACCGAAGCTACCGTTGTTAATCCGCGCGAAGTCCGGATCGTGATGCGAAAACTCTGATTCGATCTCAGAGGAAGAAATGAAATTCGACGGCTGGGGAGGAGGAGAGATTTTGGGGCGTTTTGAGAAATCGGAAACGGATTCGACGCCGTTTGAGGGATACCTCTTGGAGTGACGGTGGTGATAGGAAGCGGCAGCCTCTTCCGGCGGAGACAGAGACGCCATGGATGGATTTGAGGAGAAAATGGAGAGAATGACGAAAGAATGAGGAAATGGCAGCTTTTCATTTCATTTATTATTAAAGAGGATAAAGACAAGTTGTGAAAGTGCGGTGCCATGACGACATAGGAAAGTGGGAAAAAAGCTTCTTGTCGTATAACCCGAGACTGTCACGTGACTGGCGCGTGACAAGGGAAGATATCACCTACCAAGCATACTTACTTCACTCACGTGTTAAATGGTCTTAAAAAGACTCTGTTGCTTCCTTAAGGACGGACAACCAGGTGACACATCAACGGTTACTTTTAACGGTCAGATTGATATAGCCAAACACATAAATGTACAAAAATTGAAGACAGTGTTGTTGCCCATTAATGTGATGTTTTTTTTTCAGACCATGTTCTGTTTTTAAATCTGTGAAAGGAAGAAACATAAAATAGAATTACATAAAACACAATATTCCTCTGCCTCATAATGTAAAATCTTAATCTTCATCACTATCGTTGCCAAAAACTGATGCCATTGCTACTTTCGGCTTCTTGATGCTGCTCGTGGGTTGGCTCTACAAAGATGAAACATGTAATAACTAGTTTCAGTGATCGGTGACTAAGGGATGTTGTAGCAGACTAACCCGTCCTTTTTATATTACCTTTGATACACTGCCACTTTTTGAAGAAAAGCCAAACTTCAATGTTTTTCGCTGATCTTGGACAGCAAGTGGTGCAACCATGGTCTTAGCCGGTAATGAAACCGGGGCGTTCTCTGGGTCTTCTTGCTGGTTCTGTTGCATCTGCTGCTGTTTACGTGCATCAGCCCTAACAAGTCAAAATGGGTTAATTCCAGTGCGTGCAGAATCTTTCAAAACATGTAAATGAAACAGAAACTAAAAACGTTTGAGCACATTTTAGTCATCTCCCTCTCTTGACGCTGCTGCTCTCGCTTCTTCCTATCATCGCGGCTGCTTGCACCGTGCATTTCTTTCATTTCTTTGAATCGCTGCATAAGACCACCACTTGATGATTTAGGCTTGGAAAAGCTATAAAGCAAGAAATAGGGGTTTAGAGTTTTTGTTTACCTTCTTATGGTTGTGATCGTAAGAGCTCAAGTGACCTTCAAACTCCATCACCGTTCTATACTGTTTGTTGCAGAGTTCACAATAGAAGACTTTACGGATTTCTTTTACATCGCTCTGGATCTTCTGCTCACGTTCTGCTAGGACCTGGATTGTCATAATGGGCACGAAGCGGGCAGTAGAAAGCCACCAACCAGGTAATAAAAAAACTGCGTTTCTTTTTTCTTTCTCCTTTACGAAATTACCATTCCCGTCAAAAGACACGGATATACACTATACACTGCCTTCTGCTCTTTTGGGTATCGGGTTTTCAGAAAGTTAAAGGCATCATTTCCAAAAATGTTTGAGCGCATACCTCCCGTTTCTTTGTGATTTCCTCAGTCTCCTCTATCTCGATATCAAGTTTCTTCCGCTGGATATTTTCCTCTGCAGTGAAATAATCGTCTTCTTCTTGTTTTCCTAGACCGAGTCTTCGATCCCTGATACCGGATTTTATGGGCTCCGTTATGCCTGAGTAGAAAAAAGTGATCAAAGATGGAACACTCTAAAAAACCAGTTGTGAATTGGGGTCTGCACAGACCTTGCTCTTGCTTTCCGAGACCTTTTCCTTTCCAACCCATTTTCTGAAGAAGACGAAACCCGACATTTGATGATGATATCTTTGTGTCTAGTGATGCTTGCTCAACATCCTCCAGATCAACATTTTCAGTTACCCTGTGTGTAATTGGCAATCGAAACTCCCCTGCCAACTCCTCAATAAAAGAATCTTGATTCATCTATAAGAGTTCAAGACAACAACTGATAAGCAAATACCAAAACACACTTTCAGTAAAAAACCAGTAATGACGTTGTGAAGTGACCTGATCCTTCTCATAAATCCGTTTCTCTCTACTACTTGCTTCCGTCTTACTTTCACGCCTCCTAATATCCATTCCGCTAATTCACCCTAAACCCAATGTACTGTGTCAAGGCTGGTTCTGAAGAATTGAAACAAAGCCCACGAAATTAGGGTTTCTGCGTCATCGCAATCCAATCGATGCCAACTAGATACGATTGAATCCCAGAATAATCTAGGTGAAATTTCTAGATCGAAAATTAGGGCTTCTCTATCTAATATCTATGTGTTTTGAAATCGACACAAACATCGAAAAAGAGAGAAAAATTTTACGTTGAGACACAAATCTTCAAGCAGTGAGGCGAAAGCACCATTTGATCTAAGATGAAAATTAAAGAAGCTTACCTGAGCGTTCTAGAGAGAGAGAGAGAGAGAGGCGCATAGCGAGGAAGAAGAACAATGGACGTTGAAGCTTTTTTTTTCGAGGCCCGAGCTTCTTAGGATTGGGCCCAAAACAATTTTGGAAAAAATGAACAATAACAAAAAAATGATTAAATAAACATTATGATTATTACATTAAATATTTTATTAATAATTAACTATTTTTTTATAATTAACTTAAAAATATATAATATGTTTAAAATCACTGACGAAAAAGTAATAAAAAGGACAGAATTCTGGTAGAAGTTGAGGATTACCCACTCTGTTTCTTATAAATTGCATTTTTCTTCTGATAATTATAATAAATTTATTAAAAGGTTGAAATTGACGTTAAAAAAAAAAAGTTAAAAGGCTGATTGGTCATGAGAAAAAGATGAGTGACTTTTGTAATGTCGCATATATGGTGTTAGTGAGCTATCTTCTTAGTGGATAACTTTTACTTTGAAACATATACTATCTTTGGAGCATGCTTTCAATATTGTAGCTAAAAATTAATATCTATATGTTATATTTAAATGTTTATACTACTTGTATATAAAATTTCTAATTTTTTTTTTTTTTAAAAAGTGGGATATCCCGTATAAAACAAATCAATTTCTCTTTTTTTTTTTTTTTCCAAAAACCGCATTGATAACAAGATGATCTTTTATGTTTAGTAATTTGGTGCATTTCCAGTATAAATTGACTTCTTTGAACATTAAGAATGTGCTACTAGGTCACGTTTTTTCTTCTTCTGTAAGTATATTAATCCCAAAATGAGAAGATAGTTGAATTTCATCATTTATGAATTAGTTCCAAACGGTTCTGGTGTAATCGGTCTGATAATTTATAATTATATATCTTTATTTCAAAAAAAAAAAATCAGCAAAAAGAAAACCAATCAAGATTAACTCATTCAAATCCGAAAAGAATCAAACTTTTTCTTTCTTTATATTCCATGTCAAGTTCGATAACGATCTTGTTGGTGATGCTTTAACTAAAGCTTAAAAAATGCAGTTTATAGGCTAAAAGATTACTATAGAAGATTAGGGTATTTGTATGAAAAAAGTTATACTAGATATTAATTAATTACTAATTATAATGTAACTTGAAGCTGTTGAATATATTCCACAAAGAAGGAAAAATAAAGAAGAAGCCCAAAAAGAAGTATAAAAAAAAACATTTGAGTGTTTTATTCTTCTTCAGATCCCTTTTCATTTGTCTTTTGACTGTTTCCTCTTCTATTTCCTTGATCTTATAGTTAGTTAATAACTTAATATTATTGGACATCCCCATCGAATTATAGTTGCTATTTATTAGTTGTACGAGTTTTTGGCATGATTATATGAAATTACTGTAGTATGCAGTCTTCTAGTTTATGTAACACTCTAATTATGAAATTATGATATAGTGGCTTTGTATTTGATTTATCGGAATATTTTAAGAGAGTTTTACTATTAATTATATTTAATCTATGAAAAATTTAGAATGATTTATTTACTTCAATATACGAGTGATCTGGAACACTGGTCGTAAAATCATTTAAACTTATCAAAATAGAAAATCAATCATCGACCGTAAATAAAATCATATTGATAGTGTACCAAATAATAAACTCCGTAGATATAATAATCGCAATGTTACAATTGCAGCTAATTCATCGAACATAACTTAGTTTCACATTTGATACCTGACGCGATTACCATTTGTTCAACACATATATTAGTATAGACCATACGTTCCAATGTCCACTTACGTATACAATAATGTGAAACATATTAAAATTTAGAAAAATGATATAAATTTAGAATTTGCATATGATTAAGATTTTAAGGTTTGTTATATCAATAAGCTAAAAACTGATATGCTTACTAAAAATATACAACTGTGTTTTTCTGTAAAGCCAAAAGAAAATCGTGACACTAATCATATTTTTTTTAGCTTACATTGACTGATTTTGGGCAGATGAATCTAATTGGTAGAGTTTGGCACTTAGTTGAAATTTGAGCGAGCTATATCTAGAAGCATATTTAAGAGAAGAAAACAAGAACCAACAAAGAAACACTACTGTGTTTGGACTTTTATTACAATAATACCATCTTTTTCTATAGCGAAACATAAAATAATACACGCTTTTTGTTTGATTCGATCACTCTAATAAAAAAAAAGACTGAAGAAAGTTCAAAACTCAAAAAGAAACAGAAAACTTGGATGCCTTTGGAGAAATTAAGAAAAATATATAATAAAATAAAACGGACAGACAAAGACCCTTAAAGTAAACAGTGACCCATTTGAGATTGGTTCTTGTCTGATAAAATCTGAACAACCGTCCGATTGTAATACCATATTCCACGTTTCTTCATCTTCCTCTTTTTTTTTTTATTGAAAAAAGTCTTCATCTTCCTCTTCCCTTTGAGATTCTCGAATAATATCTCCATTACTATGATTTTCCTTGCTTTGATTTTATGATTTATATGATTTAAACGTGGAAAAATATAATTATACGAAAATAGCTCATTATCTGATGGATCAATTAGACCAAAATGTTTAAATATAACTATACCAAAATAGCTCATTATCCGATGCATGAGTAGGCAAATTTTATTATACGAAAGTAGTTTATCTGATGGAGGGGATAATATTAGCTACACTGTCGGGTCGGTGAATAAGACTACTAAAGAAGAAATTACATGCAATACACAACATGAATCGGTTAGGGGATATTGGCTTGAGTTCTAGGTTTGAGTTAGAATATAAATATTGCGTTTGCGTAAAAATAATTTATGCTATGTGAAGTCGTTATATGTATGACTAGTGATTTGTCCCAATCCTATGCTATATATTATAACTGAAGATGCAGAACTTCTCAATTTTTTTTAAAAAAGAAATAGTAAACAAATGTTGAAGATTAAATGTTAATATACTAGTAAATTTTAGAAATTTGGAGTCTTTTTTTTTTTGTTTTTTTTTTTCTCAGAAAAAAATGATATGGAAAATCTAATTATAACAAGTATATTTAAACACAATGTAAAAAATGTTTAACAAAAAAATAGTCAATAAATTAAAAGAATAGGTCCAAATAATTGCAAGGGACACAAAAACAAGATATGGGACAAGTGACAACGTACCGAAACAACAACACTAAGCCAAACTTTATTTCGGTTTGATAACTTCTAAATTGAACCAACCAAGATTCGAACCAAACCGGACAAAACGAATCCCCAGAAAAAGCTGTTTTGCTCAAGCACCCTATAAATACATCCCCAAAAACTCATCTCTCCACATAAAACACCAACATATCCAAATTAAAACAACCCGAAACAAATTTACAGTTTTTTCTTGAATCTTGGTGGTTCTTGCTCTGTCTAATGGGAGGTACTAGCAGAAAGAAGTTCTCGCTCTTCAGCTTCTTTAAAGCACGAAGGTCGTCATCTCATAGAGTTGAAGCAGACGCATCATGGGACGACGTCGTTTACACAAGAAAGGCATGGGCCAGCGATGAGGACAAGCGTTATTGGGTAGCTGAGCCAGGTATAGACCGTAAAGCTTCTGCCTTCATCGCCAAGTTCCATGCCTCTCGTGTCTCTGAGTCCGAACGCCAAACTCTCCCTCCTTGCCAATCTCATCACGACTAGCCATCATCATAACCTTCATGATGATGAATGAAAGAAGGCCAAGGGATGATTCAATTTGGTTCTATGTATATTGTTGTTGTTTTTTCATGTATTGTGATTATGTCTTTACGATAATTTGTTTATAAAATGTCTTAAAATGTAGCTTAAAATCATTCTCTAGCTATTATTGATATTTTAAATGATCTTAACAGCTTAAGTTTATAATATTTTGATTTAAAACATGCAATTTTCACGACACGTTTTAGTGTTGGAACATTATATAGATATGATTTAAAACATGCAATTTTCACGACACGTTTAACGACACGACACGTTGACATGATTCGAGTATAGTGAAATTAAGATCTAGCTATAATACAATACAATATTTACATTCGAGTATAGTGAAAAATTTTGCACTAACAATTTCCCGGTTGGTTACTCAAATTATCTACAATATAACATCTTAACAATCGATAAGTCATTAATCTGATAAAGTCTGACGACGGACTATGGATTTTCGTAGCCAATATGTAACGTTTTTTTTCTTACTTTGTTACATTTTTACTTTAGTAACTACCAAGTAAGAAACTATATATTTATTGAGATTATTTAAATAAGATCAAAGATTTGAAGCCAGCTGTAGAATCTAGAACAATATGTGGATGATATTATTTCCCACATATATTGTAGTTTTGTACACAAAGGTACATTTCTAAGAGTACATATATTCCTTGCTTTTCTCTCTTCCTCCCTCTCTCCTTCCTTTGCCAATTATTTTTACAACTATCCTTTTGTTTTCCCATTTTACCATTTTTTAAAAGTTACATAATATCCTTTTCATTTTTTTTTTTTTTTGCGAAACTTGGAAAGAGATAACCCAAATGCAGTTTGTTCAACTGGTTAAAGAAAATGTTGTTTCAGTGCTATCGAAACAAATTTTAAGTGACTAAGGAGGGCATATTGAACTGATGATTTGGGAAGATTTTAAATTTTGTT
>OVAY01003576.1:0-10531 GCA_900406395.1 Kernera saxatilis
CAACATATATTATGCATGATTTAAACATTGATTATAACACAACAATGACACTAACGCAAACTACTAAACTATAGTCATAATAAACTATACACCAATGACTATGGCGCATCGCAATAGCCGAGGTTCGCGCGTTAGAGGGACCCGAGTGGAATCGATGGTCGGGTGGGTAGTACCAAGAGCTGGCTGGACCAAACTTAACACTGATGGAGCGTCGCATGGCAACCCGGGTTTGGCCACGGCAGGGGGAGTGTTGCGGGATGGGGAAGGCAATTGGTGTGTGGGGTTCGCGGTGAATATAGGAAGGTGTACGGTATCTTTGGCGGAGCTGTGGGGGGTCTACTACGGTTTATTCATGGCCTGGGAGCGCAGAGTATCATTATTGGAGTTAGAGGTGGATTCGGAGTTGGTTGTTGGATTTTTTAAGACATGGATTAGCGAGGCTCATCCTCTGTCCTTCCTGGTACGTTTGTGCCATGGCTTTATCTCGAGAGACTGGATAGTCCGTATTACACACGTGTATAAAGAGGCTAATTGTCTAACAGACGGATTAGCGAACTATGCGTTTTCACTACCGTTAGGTTTTCATTTGTTTACTGCTGTTCCGAATAGTATTGCCTCAATTCTGAGAGATGATGTTATGGGGGTTATGCGTCCAAGACAAATTCGTTTGTAGTCTTTTTAATTCAATAAAATTTGGGAGATTGTCTCCCTTCTTCGACCAAAAAAATAAAATAAAGTCATAATAATTTTTTTTAAAGATTTATAATTCTAATATGTAAGTTTTCTCTTTAAATTATAGTTTTTTAATTTGAAATAAACTTTTTTTATTCACCAAATAAACTAATAGATTATATTTCTTACGAAAATTTCTATTACCAAAGAAATTTCATATATACATGATTGTATTTTATTTTATCTTAAATTATTTGACCCCGTTCACAAAAAATTATAGTTCCGCCACTTAATATGAGTATATGTTGTCCTATACAATTCAATAATTGAGTCCATATAAGCTGATAACAAACTAAACAGTAACTCAATTTAACTACACTATCATTTCCCAGTTTCCGAAACTGAAATCATACAAATTACAAAAGACGAGATATTGAAATGTTTATAAGCACACTTTTACTACCAAAAATAAAGAAATTTTACATAGTCATTGAATGTATTTTGGGAATAGTGTTAGATCGTTATTCATCGAATCATCCGTATGATCTTGGGGTTGATTTTTGTTTTAGGAAATAAGATAAAATTATATTGTAGGTGATAGTTACTATCCTTTTTTACTATCCTCTTTTAGATATGTAATTTCATTAATTCCTTATTTGATCGTGTGGAGCAGAGTGCGCATGACGGCGAGAATTGAGAGTCTCTCTTGAATAGTTATCCAGAGCCCAGAGGCAAACAAACAAAGCCCTTTATTTGATTCAGGTAAAAGTCCTACGAGAACTTATCATTGTGCATCACACAAAGCTTGCATGAAACATTGTCTGACGAAAAGGAAGCTTAAACCAAGTAATGCTTCATCCAAGAGTTGAAGCGAGACCAAGCGAGCTCCACCGCTGCTTCGTCTTCATCAGAAAGTCCCATGCTTTTTCTTCTACTCACTCCTTCCGGGCTCCTGTTCAAGAACGCATGCCCGTTCCCCGAGTAAATGTGAACCTCGTGTGCTACTCCCGACGCCTTCAGCTTCTCTTCCAGATTCTTTGCTGCCTGCAAAGGTTGTAATAATCCTTGGATTCTTGATCGGTGATTTCCAGACAATCTTAGATGTAATGTAATGATGTATATATACCGTAACATCAGAGAAACCGACGAAATTGTCTAGCTCCCCAAAATGAGCCTGAATAGGCGCCTTGGCTCCTGCTGGATCTGCAAGCTCCGAGGAAGGGGTTCCATAGAATCCAACAACAGCATCCACCTCTGGAACCAAAACAGAGCTAGCGATAGCTAGTGCACCTCCCATGCACATTCCAGTCACACCAACCTGTCGCCGCAATTACAGTTAGAATTTCATAAGACTCGAAGCATTTTTGTTGAAGTTTGGCACCTTTTTTGAGCCATTGGCTTTAAGCCAATTAACAGAAGCGCGGATATCTTTGATTGCACCTGGCCAGTCAAGGCCATTCATTAGGTGCTGTGCCTCTGCAGTATCCAGACCAACCTTTCCTCGGTACAAGCTACAAACAAAAGAGATGTTGCGAGAAGATACTCAATGTGCCATATTTTTACAAAGCCAATAAACTGAATCTCACATTGCTAGAGACACTCACTCGGGTATCAGGGCTTTGAAACCAGGCTCAAGCTGCGAGATTGTAATAGCGTGGTTCTTGATCTCAAAGTCAACACCCCACCATTCTTGAATCACCACAATCCCTGGCGCATCATCTTTACCGACCACATAGGCATCAAATGTCTGACCAAAAAATCACAGAAAGATGAATGAGAAAAAGGGATAAACAGTGTTATAAGTTCTCTTGAGGAAATCAAGCCTATAGAAGAAGCTTATATAAACAAATAGCCAAGTCAAATGCATTTTTCACAATCCTTATAATCAAAAGTCTCTGATGTTCAAGAGAAATCTTCAGAAAAAGCTAAGCAATATTAACCTCTCTTACTCCCACTACCATAGAACAACACTATAATCTGGTCGCAAAAACGCTATTGAAATGAGAAATCTGATATTCTTCGAACACAAGATCAATTTGATTCAATCGAAACTAAGCGAGAGACTTCATACAGAGCAGATTCCGAGACTAGGAATTAGAAACTATCAAACGGAGTAATGATTTTCACTCGACGGGAAGAAAAAACCAAAATTAAAATTCCAATACCATTCAAAACCAGGTACTATGGATACGATTAAAGCTTCTGATACAACAACAAAAAAGGCACGAAGTAGAGAAAAACTCAGGCAGAGACAGAAAAGAAGAAGCTTACAGTGTCATCTCTTTGGATCTGGATTTTCTTGAAAGCGGAATCAGCCATTGATCGGACTGATAAGCGAGAAAACGAAGGAAGAATCGAGGATCTAGAGAGAGAAGAAGTCTTTCGGATGAAAGAAGAGAACTTAGAGAAGAATCTGGAAGATGAAGATGACACTTTTGCAGCTAACATTTCTCGACTCTAATAAACAACTATTTGTTTTTGCCGAGTTTTCAGGGTCAACCCAAACGAGACTTAAACGACGTCGTAAGCCGTAACTATGACCATGAACTAGGCCCTAGTATGATGTTATAAATTATGGGCCTTCAGGCCTAATTGATCAAGTATAATTTTTTTTTAATTATATCTTGACACAAAATAAATCTATAACGATAATACGTTAATACATAGCCGTACATTATGGAATCGAGAGTAGTCGTATTTCAAAAACGCTGCATCGCCTCTTCTCTACGCCTCTTGTCTCTTTCATTTTGAAACTATATACGGCTTTGTCTCTTTTCTCCCAATTATTAGCTTAAATCCAAATACAATTGTTATATCTTTGTGTGTATTGTAACTGTGACAACCAATTGGATTTCGTTTTTGAAGGTTCTTGGTTACTCGATTTGATGAAAATGACTCGATAATTTGGTCGTTTCTATTTGAGGTTTTAAAAACTATTGCGCGATTGTGTGTATGGACATCAATTTAGTTAACATTCAAAAAGATAAAATGAACAAAATTCAACCACAAATTAATATTATTTAGAATCTTGATCGGGATATGTCGATGTACGTGTAGAATGTGGGGCTAGTTTACGTTTTAACGATGAGAAACAAAACAACATGGGTATATAAAGTGTGGTTTCTCCAAACTACGTTCTTGGTACTAAGTCAAAACACACATTAATTGTAATATTGTAAATACATACATCAAGCTCAATCTTTTGATCTACCGCTCCGTTTTATTACATAAACTCTTATGAGCCAAACTAGCTATATACGAAAGAAGAATTGAACATAGGCTTTTTAACAATTGGTGAGTTGTATCTAGTTTCTCAAGTAACCAAAAATACCTTTTCATTCGAGTCTATCGATAAAAACAAGATGTCAAAAGTTTCTCAATGGTAAAAAATCCTGTTGAAAAATGACGTTGCAGTTAAAAGCAATAAACAATAATAATAACAAAATGGTGATATGTTTAGTGATGGTGGTTTTTTGGTCGTGCATTTTAAGTTTATACGTATGATCAATAAAGTTTGTATTTAAAGGCAAGAAAAAGGTAAGTAAATAAAGGAAATATATTATTCATAAATAACTGAATTTCGTCGATACGGATAGTTCATGTATCTAAAGATAAAGCCACTAACAAATCTCGGAAAAATGAGTCCTTCACGTATGTTTTCCATTCCTAAAAAGGCGATGTAAGGAAATCATTGAACTTTGTTATTAGACAGTTTTATCCATTTTCTTATTTTCAATAGATTTATTTTATTTTATTTTAACATTGATAATTAAAATCAATTACGTGACTTCATTTTTGTGCGCTGAATACTCATCAATGACCACAAGAGCAAACATGGTTAAAAGACAAAACATTATCGTCATCCTAAATTGAATCAGACCACACAAAAAATCACCACAAATAGAGGAAGATATCTCTTTACACATTCTGCAAAAATTTATAAATGCAATAATATATAGCGTTTTATTAATGAATTAGTTGTTTGTATATCTCACACGCCACACAAAGGTAGACTAAATTTCGATGGTAAATGGTAGCACAAATACACAATAACGGTGTTAATGAAAATTAATAGGTACTTAAAAAAAAAATATTAATAGGTATAGAAGAATATGTTAGCTTTCACATAGATAATGTTTTTTTTTTGTTTATTAAAGACATAATGTTTTTATATAAACGACTTCAATATGAATAATTGATTCGTTGGAAAAAGTTTCGTCCAGTCTAATTTATCAAACTTCTGATATGATATAGAGAAATATGTTAGCTTTCATTTGATGGTAACTTAAGGATCAGTCCAGTAGCAAACATCTAAAAGTTAAATTTCCATTTACGTGAACTTTAACGGTGTCGAAGGTACATTTTGGCTTCCGAATCAAAACATAAATTTATTATTTATCAAAATTTGTACAATACAGATACGTTCTATAAATAAATAAAGTAGTCCAATTTCGGTTCAGTGTGACTAATTTCTCTTTTTCCTTTTTTTTTTTAAATAGTTTAAAAAAAAATCTTCTAAATTTTATCTCTTCTCACCACTCCTTTTTAAAACTTATATATTAGTCTCTTTGTCATAACTCACAAGTACACATTATATATACAAGCATTCCCAAACGTGACGCTGTTTTACTTAAACCCTTTAGAGACATCCAAAAAACCGCAAGAAAGCTCCTCCCATGGCGGATTCAAACTCTTCTCTCCCTCCTCTTTGCGAAAGGATCTCATACAAAAGCTATTTTCTAAGAGCTGTGGATCTCACGATTCTCGGTCTTCTCTTTTCTCTTCTCTTGTACCGAATCCTACATATGAGACAAAACGATACCGTTTGGGTCGTAGCATTTTTCTGTGAATCTTTTTTCACTTTCATATGGCTGCTTATCACCTGCCTAAAATGGAGTCCGGCTGACTATAAACCATATCCAGATAGACTTGATCAAAGGTCCTATTTTAATACATATACACACTAAAAGCATATCTTCTTATTAATTTTGTATTTTATTCATTTCCCTGTTTTGTTACTATTTTTAATAGTGTAGTTAACATTCAAAACAAGCTTTTTTATGAACTGGCCTAGTAATTATTAATTTCAGGGTTCATGACCTTCCTTCGGTAGATATGTTTGTGACCACGGCGGATCCTGTTCGGGAGCCGCCGATTCTCGTTGTGAACACTGTGCTTTCGCTGTTAGCTGTGAATTATCCGGCGAACAAACTAGCATGTTATGTGTCAGACGATGGATGCTCACCTCTCACTTACTTCTCTCTCAAGGAAGCTTCCAAGTTCGCCAAGATTTGGGTTCCTTTCTGCAAGAAATACAACGTTAGAGTGAGAGCACCTTTTAGATATTTCCTAAACCTTCTGGACGCAAAAGAGGATTCTGAATTCAGTAAGGACTGGGAAATGGCCAAGGTAAAGTATATGATTGTCTTTTTGGCGTTTGAGTTTGCTTTTACGTTTACAAATTAAATTATTATGTTTAGTTAATAAAAACCACAAGAAGTGTTTAATCAAACATTATTTAAAAATTGCAATCGCGAATGGAAAAGATAAACTAAAAGAAACCTTTTGTGTTTTGAATTTGCATTTACAAATTTTTCAAAAATGTTTGAAAAATAAAAATAAAATGTTGTGCTTCATAGAAAAAAAAAATTAACTAACAACGCAAACACATTTTTGCATTTGAGAATGTTCTTAGCTTTCTTGTTATTAAGAATTTTCTTCAAAAAATTGATGTTTTTACAATTTTGTATTAATATAAAGAGGGAGTACGAGAAGTTAAGCCGGAAAGTGGAAGATGCCACCGGAGATTCCCATTGGTTGGATGCAGACGATGATTTTGAAGATTTCTCAAACACAAAACCAAACGATCATTCAGCCATAGTCAAGGTATTTCAATAATTTACCAATGTAGAAAGAAAAAAAAACTATAACCATCACATAACAAAAGGGTTAATTATGAAAATTATATGAATTATTGTCATATATATATATATATTATACATGTATATGTGAAGGTGATATGGGAGAATAAGGAAGGTGTGGGAGACGAGAAAGAGGTCCCACATTTTGTGTACATTTCAAGAGAGAAAAGACCAAATTACATTCATCATTACAAAGCTGGAGCCATGAATTTTCTGGTTAATAATTTTTCTCACACATCTCTCCTTTTATTTATTTATTTAATCTATAGTTTCAAAGAAATTAAGTACCAAAATTGTGTTAGTCCCGTGCCACCATTACAATATTGGTTGAGATTCGAGATTAGTTTCTTTAAGCATACATTTGACCTCTATGATTTAGATTTCGTTAAAACATGCGTAGAAGACAAATATTATTTTAAACCAAAATTTTGTTTTATGAGAGTGGATATGTAAAGATTTATTTATACGTCTTTTCAAGGGAAGCTAGAATAGTAAAGAAGAAAATGACATCTACTTCCCCTATTGCTAACTATCATTTGATTGATGGGCCCATCTATATACAGTACAATGTTCCATGTGATATTCGAGCAATCACTTTTCACATGTAATTTGTTGCATGTGACATTTTACAAGTAATTGTTGAAGTGAAATGGTAACCATGCGTTGCATAATGTTCAGTTGATAATCATGTAAAAACCTATGAATGATCCATTACTTTGAGACATCATACATGATATGCCATACAAGTTACATTTGATCAATGAAATTTTAATTGAAATCTATATTTATCTTTCCAAATTTTCAAAGCAACAATTGAACAACTATCAATGATTGTAGTAGACTAGTAGACCTTAGTTTCTTTTTGTTTCTTATAATAATTATAAATGTGACGAGCATAAGATGAATCTGAACAGGTAAGAGTGTCAGGGTTGATGACAAACGCACCCTACATGTTAAACGTAGACTGTGACATGTATGCGAATGAAGCAGATGTGGTGCGACAAGCAATGTGTATATTTCTGCAAAAATCAAAGAATTCAAACCATTGTGCTTTTGTTCAATACCCTCAAGATTTCTATGATTATAACAGCGGTGAACTCGCGGTCTTGCAATCAGTGCGATTTCTCATCCTTACTTTTTATTTGTTTATTTATAATATTGATATAGAAATTTCATGCAATTTGATTTTTTAGTTTTGTATAAAAATCAATTCTTAATTTTTGGTTTTATTTTTTAAATTTTTTTGTTAATTAGTATTTGGGACGAGGAATTGCGGGAATCCAAGGAGCGATATATGGAGGGTCAGGATGCTTCCACACTAGAAGAGTTATGTACGGTTTAACTCTAGACGATTTAGAAGACGATGGAAGTCTTTCTTCAGTTGTCACAAGTAAGTACTATTGGCAAAAATCATAAGAGATTGTTGGTAATGTATATCACGTTTTCATATATTTCTTCAAGGCATTATTAAAAACAAAGTTTCATGCATATTATCAAACCAATCTTTTAACATTTTATGATTCTAAGTTCTAACATACAAAATTTTCGTAATACTTTTCTTGTTCTGCCGTTCTATTATATTTATTCATTTATTCTACTATTCATAATCATAAATCAAATCATTCATGGCTCCTGCTTTTATTTCATTAAGGTAAGCTTTTGGGTGACGAAAGTTTATCGAGAGACTTCGGAAATTCTAAGGAGTTGAAGAAATCAGTGGTCGATGCATTACAAAGAAAATCCAGTCCCCAAAATATCCTTACAAACTTCCTGGAAGCGGCCAGAGAAGTAGGCCACTGTCAATACGAGTACCAAACAAGCTGGGGCAAAACCGTAATTCCCTTCTCAATTTAATCACTATAGTCTAAAATCACAAATTTTTTTACGGTTATATTTTCTTTGTCGTTTTAATTTTTTTTCTTTATCAACAACTTATATTTAAAAAAGACTTGTAAACTCAAACTTTTTGTTTTTTTTTAAATATAAATATCATTTTAAAATTTTGATATAACATTTTTACTATCACATATATCTAGTGAAATCTGATTTAAGGTTCATTAAAAATATGAAATAAAACATTATTATTTCAAAATTTTTTTTATTTTTTTATAAATGCATAACAATATATTTAATTGTTTGATGAAATATTAATGATGTGTTATTGTTATGTATATATATATATTTTATAGATCGGTTGGTTATACGATTCAACGGCGGAAGACGTGAACACGAGTATTGGAATCCATTCGAGGGGATGGACTAGCTCATATATTAGTCCGGATCCACCGGCATTTCTAGGCTGTGTGCCTCCAGGAGGGCCTGAGGTGATGCTTCAGCAGCGGCGATGGGGGACTGGCATGCTCGAAGTCCTTTTCAACAAACAAAGTCCCTTGATCGGATTCTTTCGCCAGAGAATAAGATTCCGACAACGATTGGCTTATATTTACATTTTCAGTTGGGCTCTAAGGTCAATCCCTGAGCTCTTTTATTGTCTCTTGCCTGCTTATTGCCTACTCCACAACTCTGCCTTATTTCCCAAGGTGACTACTCTCTCTAACTCTGCCATATCATACTTTCGTTGTTAATTAATATGGTTCTGTTTTATTTCGTATATAATTAAAAGAGTAATGCTTTAATATTGTTGTGTGTTGCTTTAGGGACTTTGTTTAGGAATAGTTGTCACACTTGTGGGGGTGCATTGCCTTTACACTCTATGGGAATTTATGAGCCTTGGTTATTCCGTACAGTCATGGTATATTTCCCAATCGTTCTGGAGGATAAAAGCCACTTGTAGTTGGTTATTTAGCGTCCTTGATGTCATTCTCAAGCTTCTTGGAGTTTCGAAAACCGTGTTCATAGTCACAAAAAAGACTATGCCTGAGACTAAATCAGGGTCTGGAGACGGACCATTGCAAGGAGAAGATGATAGTCCTGACCCAGATGCTGGTAAATTTGAATTCGATGGCTCACTTTATTTTCTGCCCGGCACATTTATTGTGTTGGTCAATCTAGCCGCTCTAGCTGGTTTTATCGTGGGTCTACAACGGTTGAGTCATAGTTACGGAGATGGTGGTTCCAGTTTGGTAGAGACTTGTGGATGTGTTTTGGTGGTTATGTTGTTCATTCCATTTCTAAAGGGTTTGTTTGAGAAGGGAAAATATGGTATCCCATTGTCTACTCTTTCAAAAGCTGCCTTTTTAGCAGTTTTATTTGTTGTTTTCTCTGTGGGAAAGTAGTATAGGCGATATGGGTTTGNCTGTGGGAAAGTAGTATAGGCGATATGGGTTTGTTATGCAACTAAGCTAAGTTCATCATGATAATGACATTAATTGTCCCAATGGATAATTATTGCTATTTTTATGCAATAAGGTTTTATTTTTTAAATTTATAATTATATACTAATTTTGTGTGCAAATTCAAATTCCTTCATGTGAGCATGTGACATGATTGAGATGACTTTGAATCGATATAACTACGTCAAGGACCCCTAATTAGCGCTGAAGTAAACCTCTGTAACCTACCTAAGTTAACTGACATTATCATTACGTAAACAAATTAACGTTATCATTTCTAAACCATTGCTACTACGAAGAGCTTGGAAGAATTGCCCACTGGCTCTGCAAATCACCACGAGAATTTTCCAGAATAAATTGAAACGAATAAGTGCACTTTATTATATATGTAATCAAATTAATTTTAAATAAAATTCTTCATACACTACCATTTTTCTAAAAATTGAAGTATTATAGCCCTGGATGGGACAGTCAGACAAATCCACTTGCGTACGGAGGAGACCTCTAGTTTATATTATAGACTTTGTCTGAATACTACTTGCATTATATATAGATCTGACGCATTTAACCCTTTCGAAACATATCCTAATAAACTGTACGAAAGCTCCTGCCATGGCGAATCCAAGCTCTTCTCTCCCTCCTCTT